>OX327017.1:5715000-5871962 GCA_946800695.1 Geum urbanum
AAAATCTCTCCGGTTGACGGCGCACCGGCGGCGGCGGCGCCGGCCAACGGCGGAGCTGTGGCGACTGTTGACTTTTTGGAAATGTAGCGAGTTATATGTCGTTTTGCTCGTATTCGCGCCCCGATCATCGCCTTGAGGTTTTCGAGTTGGTTTGGGTACCAGATTTTCAGTCGAGGGTTTGAGTGAATATTTCGGGAATTTCGTCGATTATTTTGTACTGCGTTATATATTTCCGGGAATGGTTGGTTTCCGAGGTGTGGTACCATATTGTGAATTGTGATTTTGATCAAATATATTTTGTGATTATTCAGGGGATCGAGATCGTGCTTCGGGCGAGGGATCTTCCGCCGGACCACGTGATTAGCGCGAGTGCGCGCTTTGCTCACCTGTGAGTGGACTTTTCTATTTTCACTGTCGTTGCGAGTTCGTGATTTTTCGTGATTATTGATATTATTTATTACTTTTGGAGGCATCATTTCATATTTTATGATGATGGCATTACTTGCATCGATGCTTTGGCTACTCGGCTGATCCCCGGTAGTCTGACCAGAGTTGAGAGATTCCTCTGGACCAGAGTTGAGAGATTCTTCTGGGCAGGGTTGAGAGATTCCCCTGTTATGCCACTGGGGTTGAGAGATTCCCCTAGCCTATCACTGTCGGGCTTGAGAGATTCGCCTGGCACCTCCATATATATTTTCCGAACTCGCATTGTTTTACATTGTTTATGTATATGAAATTGGTGAAAGACATATGTTTATTTTTGTCCACTCACTCTTGAAATTGGTGAAAGACATATGAAATTCGCATTGTTAAAGACATATTTTTATTGCCTTTCCCCTGGGCTTTTCGGTTTCCGTGCCCAGTTTGCAGTTCGAATTTTGGTGTCTAACGTCGCGGTCGGAGGCTAGTCGTTCGAGCTACCTTTCTTTTCCAGTAGGTTTGTTGTTTTGCCTACTGTTATATATTTTTGTATATATACACTAGAGGTCGCTCTGATACGATATTGATATATATTTTAATATGGTTTTCCCCGAATTTTCTATAAAGTACAGTTATGTTTACTGCTTTATGTTATTGATATGATATTGAGAAATCTGGATGGGATTGGTGCCCACGGTTTGGCTTTTGTGGCATAGGATGAAGTGTATTTTCTGGGTGCAGGTTAATGGCAATTCCGCATTAGTAGCGTTACTCTGCCGAAATTTTTATGGTTTTTGTTGGTTCATGTTTTCAGAAGGGGTTTGATTCCGGTTTAGGAAACTAAATCTAGGTTGGATCCTTTCAGTATGCTCATAAAATGCATAATCATAAATGCATACTCATAAATGCATAATCGTAAAAGCATAATCATAGACTCGCCAATCGACAATAAAAATAAAATGTCCACTCACAGGTTGCCGAGATAAACATAAAGCTAAAACCCCGTCGATCGGCACAATTATTCATCTGACACACCCGCTAACTCAATATCCTGAAACCACGATTAAAATAATATTTGATCATCGGAGTTCATACTGCATAGCTAAGATCTTAATCTGGTGAGTAATAACATCGAGAATCTCGTATACTCGAATAACGTATTTTCTGTTTAATTACTGACTCAGCCAATTCTGAATTTAATTCCTTGTAATCCCACACTTTAAAGAGTCGCAAACAAATCTCGAATATCAAACGACTCGCAAATAAACTTATAATTAAAGCGTCCTTTAATATTGTCGTGAATTAAACTGATAATTGTCTGATTGAATACTCGCCCAAATTTAACAAATTCAAATTCAAATGTAAACCTCACCATTGCATTTAGTACGCAAAAACGAGCGAAACGACATAAAACTTTTTAAAAATTCCACCTCGCTAGAGATTCGCCGCGCACGGCGGCGCGTGGGGCCACCGCCGGTCGCCAGAATTCCGCCAACCCAGAAATCTTTGACCTATACATCAGTTTGAAGATCTCAACATTTCCAACATCTTTGTAGTTCAATACTAAGGCCAATTTTAACCGGAAAACGTCCAAAACTCACCGAGAAGTTCAAAAACCTCGCTGGAATTCCCATACTCCGATTGGCCACCACCGGCCACGACAAGGGCCAAAACCACTTGGGTTCAACTCACCATCCCAAGGGCTACAAAACCCCTATGGTTTTGTTCCCCAACACCACTGTCTCCGCCACCTCCATCACCGGCGAAAACCGGCCGGAATTCCCTAATCTTCATCACGTCGGTTCTTCTTCGTCCGGCCACCAACAAGGGCGATCCACCTACAAAATGAAAGAGGAGCCCAAGCCCAACAATTCTCATCCAGCAGTCATGGCCAAATATGGGCGGAAAAGAGCACACAGCCGGCGAGAAGATTCGGTCACAAAACGGGTCGATTTGACCCGTGGGTCAACTCGGTCAAACCCACAAAACCCCAAATGGATACTTTCCCAATTTGTCTCGTATTTATACCATATATATATCGTACACATACATGCCCAAATCAACGGTTCAAAACAAATCTGATCAAGATCGGACGGTCACGATTAAATGAACAATAAAAATAACACTTTTAATTATATTCACCATTCGACTTCAAGACTGGATAAAACATTGCTTGTTTATCCGAACAATTCTCCAAAAATTTTCACGATCTCAAAATTAAATACTCTACAATTCTCGTGATGGAAGTCAACAAATATTCTTGCCTGATGAAATAGTCGTTAACAAACCCAATTATGCGACTAATCTGTGATAATTCAATTTCGTGCTGATTAATACGTAGATTTTGGTTTGGATTATCACAGTTGTTTCTCCTTAGTTGTTTGAATTGGGCGTTTGAGATTGTTGTCATTTCGTGTTTATATTCGATGGTGGTGATGGTGGTGCACAACCGGTTTGCTAGTTTGGATCTGGTCCTCCTTATCTTCCTGCATTTAATGGCGCGCCAAGCTTGCTTTTGATAGTTGTTGGACGATGGGAGTTTGGCCGATCACGACTAAGCAACAAGGCACTTCAGGGACGAGGAGTGTGTTTTAGGTTTAGGATAGTGCATGTGGGTTTTGGGCTTGTGGTCTACCAATCTCTCTGTTGGACTATAAGATTTTATCAAAGCTTGCGCCTATCTTTGGACATGGGCTTTGTGGCTAAAGCAAATGGCGATTCTGGACATGTGACTCTCGTACTTGGGCAAGTAAAGGAGCGAAGACTCACTCTAATGTAGTTTAAGTACATAGCTAGATATGATAAGGGACTTTGAAATTTTATTGTATGTCTTACAGTTAGGTCGTCTAGGTATGTTAGGTACTTGTTTGAACTGTTCTAGTATAGTTTACTCTAGAAAATTCATTTCAATCTGGCCGGAGCACCGGTGGATTTCTTGTACTCTATAACTTTCATCAATGGATATTGCTTTCCTCAGAAAAAAATAATAAAAACGTCATGCTAATACAAAATATATTATAACATAGACAATACTTCAGCGTGTTAACACAATTTACAATAAAACACATATTTATAAAATAACCATAAAATGGTAAACTAATTTAATTTGTTAAAGTTATAATATCAAGTTTAGTTTTCTCATAAGGAACAGTACCAAACCTAAAAAACTAACTTTTTATTTAAAATTTACGATTTAATCTTGACAATTTATTTTGTTTTAATTTTATCTAACGATTGTGTTATATTTACAATTCTTACCTGCTACCTGTTAACTATGAAACAGGTCTCCATGAGAACGGTGTACAAGGTAAAGAATATATCTCCATGATCTACACATTTTAGGCGTATTAATCAATGTATTTTTCTCTATATTTTGACTATGTTATTTACTTAGTATTATTAGTCTTTACTCACTTTGTTATTTTCAGTTGTTGGCTAAAAGAGACGGAGTAAAAGAGTCTACAAGCATGACTAAAACTCAACAAAAATAGAGAGAAATAATTCGGCCAGACATTCCGTGGAAAAAAAAAAGAGAAGAAAAAGAAGTTCTAGCTTGACTAGGAAAACCACTCATATGTTAACTAGGAGAAAGAAGCTTCCGGAAGATCCTCGGAAGAAGAACAAATGTAAAATATGCCAAATTAATTAGACAACCATTTAAGAAGCCCAAGATTGAAGACCAAGTTAGCCAATTTCGTGAAGAACAAGATTTGGCAAGAAAAAGATTCCCAAGTTGAAAAAGAAAAAGAAATCTATCAAAATAAGGAAAGAAGAATTTGCCTGTGCAGAACATCCAACTTCAATAGATGACTGAGAATAGCTCAGTATGAGTTAGATGACGATAAGTAATGGTTAGAAAGATCTTCGAGTCTTCTTTCCAACGACTCAAAAATTATAATTGCTGGAGGTCTATAACTCCGAGAAAGTTTGATTCTTTACAAAATTCCAAGTTTACCCTGGTAGAGTAAGGTAAACCTATTTTGGAGAGGAAAACCTATTTGTAATGCTTATATAAGCAAATGCTCGACCCCAATTGTAATAATCTTTCATTCTCTGAAATTAGGCTGCCAAAATAACTCCATACTCTCTCCCGAAACACTTGATCACCACCAACTCACACTTGATCCCTGCTGGCTCTCAAGTATCATCCTCCATCCAAGAAGTCATTACTCTCCTTGTGCTTTAGGGTGACCCTCAATTCAAAAGTATAACAATGATCTCTCTACTCCATAACTCAGTCATTTTGTTTTTGTGTTTTTGTATTGAATTTGGTGTGAACCTTGGTTTTATGAATTATAATACTTTCAATAATCTTCCTTGTGTTCTTTGTTTTTAATTTTTGAGGCATGTGTTTATATGAATTTAATGTTTTGAGTCTAGGATCTTCGGTGTGTCCAATCTTAGAGTCAATGATTAGAGTATTAAGGCAATCTTGAGTACTTGGGAAAATAATATGCATGTGCGCCTTAGATTTAAAAAATGGAATTTCGTTGGTTATTGTTTTGTGTTTAATTTGTAATTAGTCTAAAAGAAAAGATCAGATGATCACATGTAAATAGTAATTAGGTTTATTTTTGTCATAACATGAATTAGAGTTTTTAGGGGTCTTTTACATGTTTCTTGTCTATGACTTAATGCATGTTAGGATCCTAGAATTTCTTGCTATGTTTGTGAAATTTTTAGATAGATAATTAGGTAATTAAAATCACTCTTATACCCCTTTTCTTTTACACAAATTTTGCATGCACCCTTCAATCCCTGGTTTAGAACGATCCCTACTTGCTTAAACATACTACATCTAGAGGGTTTTAAATTATTTTCATTATTATCAAGTGTTTAATTTAATACTTAGTTTTAGCATATCACTCCACTACTGTAAAGAATGCCTCTGAGCCGGTGAATGAAATTTTGGAGACATTCAATTCATCTGCTGAAGGTTGGGATGATGTTACGAAAATCCGTGACTTCCATGTTGGGATACCATATGGTATGCTTAGTGAAAAGATGAGAAAAAACAATAATGCATAGGGCTTTATGTTCTTTAGATAATGAGTATATGCAACATTTATTTTCATCCTTTTTATGCCTTATAGGTCTGGTACTTTCTCTTGGTGACTTCTTTTCCTTCATAGTAACGGGAAGTGTTTTTGCAATTAGGTTCAGGGTTATCCTTGGTGGTACTCTTTCGGCTTTAAGTGTTTGAATTTTAAGATCATACAAGCAAGGAGAATCATTATTTTTAGCCTTGAAAGGGCATAGGCAAGTTAGTTTTGGCCAATTTCTGTAATCACTACATGTTGGAGCATTTAGCTCAATTGAATTCCTATACAAAATAAATGATTATAATTGTTTGTTGGAACTGCAACTATACCTAGTATACTTTTTCTGAGGGAGGCACGCCTACTGACCCATTAAATTTAGCTATTGTTCTTCTTTTTTATTTTCAAAAACTATTTTTTTATCATTCTAGTTGATCAGCCCGTAAAACTTCTGATGATTTCATGTTCCTTATTTCTCTTCTCTTTCCATATTTTCAGAGGTCAAGCATTTTGAACTTGTTGACAACCTGTTCATCCACATGCCTTCTATTTGTTTTGTTCAGGATCATTTGCTTTCTAGGCTTTGTCTGGACATCTGGTTATGGAAGCAGTTATAAAATCACTATAGAACTTTGTTTTTTCATCTAAAATCTAAAAAATGAACAATTACCTGTTGTCGAGAAAAGATTTAAGTGTAACGGTTATATTAGCATGGCTTATCCGAGTTGATCTTGTTGTGTTTTGTGATACTGTGAGTCATTGACAATGAATGTTTCCTGATTGGCAATTACCTTCTGCCATCTTCAAATTTATCTTCCCTCCCAGGGTTCCTTGACATATAGATGCATGCTCAAAGAAGTAATTAGCATTAGGAACAAGGCACATGTTCCTGCATAAAAGCTAAAGTAACTTTTACTTTTGCACTATATGAAGATGTAAATGGCTTGGTCCTGACATAACCTGGCTAGAAACTCTTTCATTTAATTGTAACAAACATGAGAACACACATGCTTAATCTTCCCCTTCTGTCAATTGCTTAGCACTTGATATCTAGTTTTTCTTTTTCTTTTTTTTGGTGCAGTGGAGGTGTTGTAGCTTTTTATGTCTATAGGATTGTACAAAATCGTAAGCACCCCAAAAAGGTTCAAGCTTTTAATGAGGCATGAAGTAAGGCCACGTGTAAAGTTAGCTTTTACACAATTTTGTTCAATGATATCACCTTTTTATGTCAGTAGTGTAGTGCACAACTAATATAGTAGTAGGATCTGAATTCATCTGAGTATAGTAAGGAAGTGGTGTGTGTGGTTTGGTGTTTGCAGCAAAGAGAAGGTAGTCATCATCATGTGCTTCAGGTGAAGCGATGTACACTGCTCTAGTTAAGCATTACGACTGATGTTGTTGTGTTGTTAGGGAACAAGGCATTATGAATTTGGACTTTAGATGCTCTCTTTTAAGTTTTCATTCTGTGCTACCATCATTGAAACATTATTGTAGTAAGGTTATTTTCCATTTTTTACGCTGAGATGCTAGAACTAGTTGCTTGTTTCGAACTCTATATTACAAAACAGTTGCTTAGACTAACAGTAGCTTCGAAACTACAGTAGACGCTAAAGCTTCTATAGCCTTTTGTACTTAAATCTGGCCAAAAATAAGAATGTTGCATGATTGCATTGGATTGGGTTGTATTTCACTTTATAAGAAGAGTTTAGTAATTGATCTATGTTGCTCCAAGTAGTTCAGTACTTCAATAATCAATCTATTATGTTCTAACTTATGAAACATGTGCTGAAATAAGTTATTATTTCTAAGCCATGCCTGTTTATATTTATGAGAACAAGAAACAATTGTTTCCTGGTTGCAATTAAAGTGAAAAATGACACTAAACAAGGCTAAGCAGAATTGGTAGATACATGGAAACTATTAGTGTATTACACCAGCAAGAATCATGATAGAGGAAGGAAAGGCATGATCTTGATTTGGAAATGCGGTTGCGTATCTTTCCTTCCTCCCTGAGAAGGATTTTAACATATCATTGTATGGTTTCAGATATCACCATGGGAGACATGATTGGGAATTTCTCCTTGATTATCCAATGGTATGTACTGTGCAATAACTGCCCAGATCTTTGATTCCATGTATCTCTGCACAAACATAGTTTCACATACAAGTTTTCATATCAGCATAGTCAACAGGGATTTCATAATACAAATTCCTTTGTTCAAGGCTCGGCCATTCAATTGCGTTCACATGTGTATGTATAAAAGAATTCAAAAGTTTAAGAAAACGCACTCGGATTCTGTACTTGTAAATTGCATATCCTCCGACTCCAACAACACAAGCAGAGAATGATAACCCAAATAAAGCTCCATCTATAAACTGTACTTCTACCATTCTTACCTGCTTATTTATCCCCGACAAAGAGAGCAGCCATTAGTACAAAACACAAATTTAACAAGATCGACGAGATGGCAAAAGTAATACATAGTCGAGCTACTTCAAGAGGAAAAAAAAGGCATTCTTTCATTTAGTTTTAAGTTTTACGATCCGTTCCAATTCTTAATATAGTTGTCACCAAGTTTAATGGCCAAAGGGTGTAGAGAGAAAGTTTCCCTACACATGATCAGACAACAATTGAGTTCAAATGCAAAGTTGCATCCTAAAGGAAAAATATAAATGAAAGATATTACTGAAAACATTAGAGTACTATTGGTTTGAGTACCTAAGACAGAATTTTTTGAGAATACTCACTTATACATGCGTCATGCTCTCTCATGTATAGTAAACCACCACCGTAGTTGCACTCATAACTACCCCAAGTATTCTTGCATTTACATTGTAAACATTGGCAAGCAGCTTTCTTCTTGCACTCATCAGCATCTGGAATATGAAGATAAGTACAAATTAGGATGTGTGAATTGATAATCTCACAATATATTGTGATGACCCGAATCAGAATTAGCACGTTAATCGGCTTAATCCGCGAGTTTACGAGTAATCACAGTTTATCGTAAATTAATCGAATTGGCGGTTCGGTTCATGACTTAATTATCGGGCGAGAATTTGAGATGAGTCTCTTCACAAGAATTGTGGTATGCGTGATTTCGAGTTCGTATGAGGTTTCAGATAATTGTTTTGATAACCGAGGAATATGTTATGAATATTTGAAATTGCGTAATTTCGTCGTGTTTATCCGTTTGAGTTTGAGTTATCCGAAACGTGGATGTGATTCGTTTTGGACCAACTATCATATTGAGCCGCGATTATAAATGTCGGAATAGTCGAGAAATTGTCGAAAAACACTGTTCGGGAAGTTTGACAGTCGTTGACCAGAAAAGGAGCCCGTTGACCGCGTTGATCGAGTACAAACCGGACCACCGTTTGACTCGCCGACGACTTTTCATTTCCGGCCACCCCCGGCTCCAATTTGGGTATGGTTAGCTTCTTCTCTTGATTTCCTATGGTTTAGCACTTGGATTTGTGAATTTTAGTGAGGTATTGAGGGAGAACGAGAAGCTTGAAGTTGTGGGAATTCGGGGTCAACGGACGGTGGTGCTCCGACCACGGTGGTGGTCGGAGATTAGGGGGGTTTGGCTCGTGGGGCCACGACGGAGCTTTTGGGAGTGGCCTCGAGGGCCGCCGTGCGCCGTGGCCGGAGTTTCGACGGAGAACAGGGTCGCCGGCCGATTTGGATTTTGGGAATTTTCGAGCAGAATTCCGGCAGTTCACGGCGGAATTGGAGGAGGCCGTAGTTGTGAGATGTGTTGGGCTCGAGGAGGAGAGGAGTTCTGGGTTTTCCTCGCCGGGAAATTCCTTCGGTGACGGCTCGCCGGCGGCAGAGCTCTAGCGAGGCGTTAATTTTTTGAAATTTGACAAGTTTTATGCCGTTTTGCTCGTAATCGCACCCCGATCATCGCCTTTAGGTTTTCGAGTTGATTTGGTTATCGAATTTTAAGTCGAGGGTTTATGTGGAGAATTTGGGGGTTTTCGTCGATTATTTTGTATCCGAGTCATATGTTTCCGGAAATGGTTGGTTTCCGAGGCGTGGTACAGAGTAATGAATTGTGATTTTGATCAGTTATATTTTGTGATTATTCAGGCGATCGAGATCGTACGTTGGGCGAGGGATCTTCCGCTGGATCTCGTAATTAGCGCGTTTGCGCGCTGTGCTCTCTGTGAGTGAACCTTTATTTACACTATCGTAGCGAGTTCTTGATTTCAGTATTTATTTACAGTACGGTATTGAGATTATTTGTTGTTTTTGGAGGTATTATTTTATATTTTATAAGGTGATGGCATTTACTTAGGATCGATGCATTGGCTACTCGGCTGATCACCGGTAGTCCAGATCCAGGGTTGAGAGATTCCCCTGATGTGCCCACTATGCTTGAGAGATTCGCCTAGTCTATCACCGTCGGGCTTGAGAGATTCGCCTGACACCTCCATTCATTTTAAGAACTCGCATTGTTTTTATATTATATAAATGGTGAAAGACATATTATTATTTTTGTCCTCTCACTCTAACGATTTTATTTGCCTTTCCCCTGGGCTTTTCGGTTTCTGTGCCCAGTTTGCAGTTCGGATTCTGGTGTCATACGTCGCAGTCGGAGACTTAGTGTTCGAGCTACCTTTCTTTTCCAGTAGATTTCTTGTTTAGCCTACTGTTGTATATTTATGTATATATACACTAGAGGTCGCTCTGATTACTCTGTTGTTATACTTTTATATGATTTTTTCGGATTTCTGTAAAGTACAGTTTTGCTTATTACTTTACATTATTGTTATGATATTGAGAAATCCGGATGGGATTGGTGCCCACGGTTTGGCTTTTGTGGCATAGGACGAAGTGTGTTTTCGGGTGCAGGTTAATGGTAATTCTACGTTATAGTGAAACTCTGCCGAAATTTCTATGGTTTTTGCAAGTTCGTGTTTTCAGAAGAGGTTTGATTCCGGTTTAGGAAACTAAATCGGAATTGGGTCCTTTCAATTTCCAGAATCTCTCGCCATTTCAGCTACTCAATCAGGCATTTTAAGGGATTTCAAAGGATTTCAAAATCCATGGGTATTTAATTAGGATTTTAAAAGCCCCTTCAAAAATTAGAAGTATTCAATTAAGATTATAAATAATGCATCTAAATCTTCTGATGTGCTCATGTAGTTAGTGATGGGTTTCAAACATGAGTACCTAAACTATGTGCCCATGTAATATTCTTATGATGAATAATCAAGAGTAACCCATGTAAAGCTCTTTTAATGTTGTATGTGAAATAGTAATTTTAGATTGAGAACCCATAAAGTTGGGGTCATAATATGCTTTTAGTAAGCATCAAAGTTAAAAAGTCATGAATTTTTACAACCAAACTAACATATATTTAGAGGCAGCAAGTACCTTCACATGTTTTCTCTCAATCATTCTTGAATCCTGGTGGACATGTGCAACCTTTTGTATGGTCATCTTGCAGATCCATCAATCATTTTTTCTTTATCATTCTACCTTCTGGAAAAATTTGATTTCCATTCCCAACAACAAAAAGACCTTGAAAAACAACAACAAATTATTGATCAACTTACACGACATGCAGCGTAAGTCATCCCATTTCGAGTTTCCCTCCAACAAGCTCCATTAATGATTTCAAAACGTAAAGCTCAGGATCCTATTGTCTCAAACAAAAAAAAATCTTGAGAAAATATGCAAGCTAAATATGAATTGGTAGTCATTTCAAGAATCAAACGATGAAACCTTATATGATGCGCCATAAAATTGTAAACCTGGTAGATCATTTAATTTATAGATTTTCTTTAACAAAGGAGAATGGTTTTTCAAACAGAGACTAGTGTGAACCAAGTAAGGTCTTTTGCTACACGTGTTTGACTATGATTTACTTTTCCTAACAAATAGCATTTCATTTGTTAATAGATATGTTCTACAAGAAGATACATTTATGCTAATGTGTAAAAAATAAAAATCCAGTGCCAGAAGATTTTTTTTTTACCTTTACAGCGAGTATAACAATCACTGAAAAACTTCATGCCCTGCACAATTGGGCATTCACACACACTTCCTTGGAATGTATCCTTAGAAAAAATAAAGATTAGTTTAACCCATACAAATGAAAAAACCAAACAGTTAAAAAAGTTAGAAAATTAAGTGAGAAGGTTTTGGAAATTAGGATACTCTACATGCCGTTAAGTTAGAAGCTTTATCCTGCTAGCAACCTCCATTGTTTTCCAGGCATTTGTTAGTTTCTACATCTGTAAAAGTAAATTAGGCAATACAAACCATCTCAGTATAAAAGGTCTTGCAATAGACGAAAAAGGGATTAATGTTAAAAGTCAGTGATCAACATAAATAAAAGATCTTCCCGTGCTGGCTGAGTTTCATTGATCTTGTTGTTTTTATTTATCTAATCATTAACTTACATAGGAGAGACCATAATATCACTACTAAACTGTACCATAGAAATTTTGTTATTAAGTCTGGCATGTACGCGATGGTATTATTTCCCTTGTAAAAAACAACTACAGCACAGATTGTCGACCCCACTTTAAGATATTAAGGTATATAAACATATAATTCAAACATTATAATAATAAAATTCAACAACTGCACACAACATAAGGAACAAACCAAAAAAGAAAACGTGGATAAATCAGGACATTCACTTAAACAAACAGAAGGCTCAATAGTTTCTTGAAAACTAGCACATATGGCATTATTCTCCTGAGAATAAATGCGAGCGGAAAAAATTAGAAATGCGAAGTGATGGATCAATACCTTTGTACTGTCTACTGTAATAGTTTATTACACGAGCTACCTCATACCTCTGTATTGTCTTGTATTGTCTTCTGTTTATTACAAGAGTTGGCAATATGGTAACATCTCCATGGGGTCCCTTCCCAATCTTATTCAAGGTAAAAGACAATAAAATGAGTTCAAAATAGCACAATACACACATAGCTTAGAAAGTGAGATGGTAAACAGATCATGAGAACCCAACCTGAGTATCTTATTGAGCTTTAAGAACTGTATTTTCCTCATCAGCCTCAGGATTTCGAATATATTTCTCTATCTTCTTAAGATCAACACCTACAATCATGTCACAAAAAGCACATAGTAAGTAGCAAATAACGACCTCAGACCTTATAAAAATAACATCAGTTAATAGTTGATGGACAATGTGATAAACTAACTCTACTTATATCTCTTTTGAACACAGGACAACTACTAAAGTTAACTCCAACCTAGATGGTAGAATATGGTAGCGCATAGAAAGCATAATCGAACATGCAAATTACATAATTGGTCCAAGAGATGAGACGATAGCTCATAGCTAATGGCTAATATGATTGTCAATGACAAAAAATCCTGAAGTAAACGATCACTGACGTAATAGTGCAAATAAGAACAATTAAGTACAAATCAATAGAAATATTAAAGGAGTAGACCTCAGGTAACATATATGTAATGTGCCACATAAAGCCGCATTGATTTGAAAGTATGTAGTCGCATGAAAGCAGAAAAGAAAAAATACCAGAAAACTGACAATCAGAAGCCGCAGGGAAAATACCAAGAACATGCTATAATGGTGGTTACTCATCATTATTTGGTTTGGAATTTTTTTACGCGGACAAGTACTCTTATTGTGTCTTGCATCTCCACAAATGCGACAATGATATAACCGCCTGCGATTAGTACTCTTACTGATCCCTTTCACCATTCCTTTAGTCTTGACAACACTTAAATCTTTGATTACTCTTCCCTTTACACCCGAAGCAGTATTATTCTTAACTTCAGCGTCTTCTACCTTCTTTTTGTAATCTTCAACTATATGTTTCAATCTTTCAATCTCCTTCTTCATGAATATATATCTATCAGCCATTCTTGAACCATGGAAAAAAAAGTATATTGCAATCAATGTTGAGTGGCCCAAACCTTGTCACTTTCAGCGACTCGAGTTGTATATCATTCTCTGGCAATTCGATTGTGCATTCGGATCTTGTAAATTTCAATCATCTTTTCTTAATCAATGACTTTGGGATAGTAGTCATGTGCAAATGTTTCTTAACACACATTATATGTTGACATGGGATGCCCTTGTATTCCAACATTCTGCATGAACATTCCATAATAGGATCTTCAATGTCATTCGCGTTGCAACCCCTTTCATCTCTTATCTCATCACAACCCGATTCGTCACTCATATGACAACAAATAACATCCCATCTCATCTTCTTCATTTTATACTTTGTAATCATGAAGACAAGACAATTACATTCGTCAACTGGACTACCGAGTACAAAATAATCAGCCTCCTTTGAACATTATTTTTTTATCCAACTAAACATCTCGTGTGTGTAATATTTTGCAGCTTCTTCCTCCGAATCACTTAGGTGAGTTTGAGGCACAGGTTTGTAAGTTTTGGAAAAGAAGTCAGCTCCCTCCTCATTGTTCCTCATCTTCAGTAATTCTCAATGTATTGCAAGTCGGGACAAACTCGTATAACTTCAAAGGTTGTCCTACATATCCTTTAATAAAATTGTTCATATTTTCACAACGTTGTGTGCTTCGAATCCCAGCAAAAAAGTGATCACCCAAATATGCTTGTGCCCACCTATGCCTTTTCTGATACATAGTTCTAATCCATTTATTGTTCTCAAGATTGAAATCATCGATCATTTGCTGCCACATGGACTCAAATTGGTCAATACTCAGATACTTCTTCATACACTTGTTAAATGCTTTTTTCAATGCACCATCGTGAAGGTAGCTTGGTGCATGCCTTACAATGTGCCACACACATTGGCGATGCTTAGCTTCAGGTAATACTGTGTGAATGGTTTTCTTCATAAATTCATCATCGTTCGTCACAACAAAAATTGGATTTTGATTCATTATGGAATGAAGAAAGACTTTCAGTGCCCAAATATATGAATCCTTAGTCTCATTCATCAATAAGACAGCACCAAAAGCAATAATCCCACGATGATTGTTTGTCCTAACAAATAAAAGCAGCGGCTTTATGTATGAATTAGTCTTGTACATGCTATCAAAGATCAGTACATCCCCAAAACTAGAGTACTCGACCCGAGAATGTGAATCCCTCCAAAATACATTTTCCAATTTACCAAGTTTATCTACAGTTATTCTGCAATAAAAATGAGGATCTGTGGCTGCACGACCTTCCATATAAGACATGGCTAATTGTGAGTCTCCATCGAACGAAGTAGCGCGTCGTCTCGAGTTCAATTTATTTTACAGATCTTGCTCCCTAAGCCTAACTTCAGTCTCATTCACCAATAAGGTAGCACAAAAAACAATAGTCTCATGATGATTGTTTGTCCTAACAAATAAAAGCAGCGGCTTTATGTATGAATTAGTATTGTACATGCTATCAAAGATCAGTACATCCCCAAAACTAGAGTATTCGACCAGAGAATGTGAATACCTCCAAACTGCATTTTCTAATATGTCAAGTTTATCTACAGTTATTCTGCAATAAAAATGAGGATCCGTGGCTCAAACGAACTAGCGCGTAGTCTCGAGTTCAATTGATTGTACAAATCTTGCTCCCTAAGCCAAACTTCATTATAACCCCCAGCTTGATTTACCATATACTCCATGACATTGCAGATTCTAATTGAGGCTTCGTGCATAGAGTTTCCTATCGCTAAATTAGCTTTACTAATGACACGGTGTGATTGTAGAAATTGGACCTCACGCGGTTTAGCCAAAACATGGTTGTGTTCATTGATGAATTCTCTTACGAAATATGCCCTCACACAGTTTACATAGTTATACGGAATCGAGACTTGCACGACTCTCTGGTTTCCATCTTCGAAGCATAAGCTCTATCTTTTCTATTGTTCCAACTAAAAGCTCTCACTCCCTCCTTTGAACATACCCACTACCTTCTAGTCATTCTATCCTTTGAAAATCCTTGGGCATCCTTTATAATGCTGAAACCAATTTCTAAAGAATAATTTGAATAAAAATCTTCAGCGTCTTCCACTGTATCAAATTGCATACGTAAGACATCATGCTTGGTCAACTTATGGTAGTCTATCACGTTATCCACCTCTGATATTTTTGAACCATCGATGCTAACACCATTTGAATCCGTCTAACATTAATAAATCAATAAGAATACTGGAAATGTAAACTTTAGCATCCACATCAATAACTAATCTGATAAGCGTAAAGGCGATTTGAAATGTGTACAAACATGTCACACCCGTTACCAGTAAAGTGACTAATGTGGTGTTTAAAGTTAAAATAAAAAAAATTCTACTGTAAGTGTCACACCCATCCCCAAATTTTCTACTGTACGTAAGTGTTCTTACATATAGTCATTACTATAGAGTGATTGAAGAAGACACAAATTTGAAGTTTGAAGCTTATACATTTCCAACAAGTAGCTAGTCTCAAATTAAAACCAAACTCAAAATATGAATGATAAGGTAGCTCAAAAGAAAACCATAATTGCATAGACACTTTCAAACAAACATAACAATCATAATCTCAAACAAGTCAGTAAACATCAATCTTAATTCTATCACACCCAAACACACTTAAAGCTAAAATAAAAGCCATAAGAAAAGTTTTGTTTTCCCTACCTCAAAACTTAGTTTACAGCAACCAAAAGAGAGGAGACCTCAAGCCAAGAAAAATCCCCAAGTTTCAGGCAATCAATCTGAAACTTTGTATCCAGCCACCTGAAAGAGGTTTTACAAATAGATTTTTTCCTTTAATCAACTTAAACAAGCAACTAGAACCCAAAAACAAATAAAGTGGAAGGTGAGGAAACTTAAAGTAGTAAATCTAAACACTGCAAACTAAGAATTTAGAAAACCTTTGGAGAACACCAATGATTTCGCAGGGTCAAAACAATTAGTTTTAAACTTTTAATTGCTACAGCAGGGGTCTTCGGCCAAGTAGTTTTGTTCATTCAACTGATACAACCAAACAACAAACAGTCAAAGTAATGAAATTACATTTATGACCACCACATTACGGGACCATCGTATCACCGAACATAGAGTAAGGATGACCATGAAACACAATTATACTGTAGCCTCACCATGGTTTAGCAAACTTGGAGCCTTCTGATTTTGCTGCTCTTCTTTATAGAATGAACTGACGTCAAGAAGTCATCCTCCTTACATGCAGATCAATTTGTATTAATCAATATGAACACTATTCACTATGAAATGTTTTGGTCATGAGTGTACTCCTAGATAAATCGACCACATCACAGCTAAAAGTAAAAGAAAAATAAATCGATTAAGAGAATCATACCTTGAGAGTTGAGAGTGAAATGTTTCCGCATTAGTAGATTTCGGTCTCCCCTTTTTATTTTTTGTGTGTTTCTCTATACTGACGGTGAGTAGTGAAGATATATTTCAATCAACTCCCACTTCGTCCCAATTTTTTTTCTCGCAACACCATGCACTATGGCATTTTTTTCATTCCAAGGCAGTTGGAGCTCGCGTTTGGCTCTTCTTCTTTTTTTCTCTTCTTTTCTCTGTCAGCTGCAATTTATACAGTTTTGATTAATTTACTGTACTGTCCTCCGTTTGATTTTTACGTGCACTATAAATTCGTTTTATTGTACGTAGGGGGCGTTTTGGAAAGTCAAAAACTTGGTATGTGAATGACACAAAAAAGGATGCTTGGCTTTATTACAGTAGACACAGAGAGAATTGAAGTAAAAGTAAAACGTGATAATCACTACAATAAACACTAAAGATTCGTATTCAAGGGTTTAGTGGGGCGGAACTTGTATTGAATGTCTTGGTGGAACTTAAAGTCTTCAAACTATGCGTCAGTGAAAGGCGCCTTGCGCATTTGCATGCGCACGATGTATTTCGTCTTTTGTCAATGGTCATTCACGCTCTTTTCTTCAACAATCTCGAAAAATCACAAAATTAAAATGAATCATACAGACCAAATGGTACCTTCAAATTTGAGTTTGGGATAGTGATACCACTTCGGGTGATTTCCTAGAAAGAAGAATAAAATCGTTGTTTACATTGCATCGAGTTGCATGTTCATCACTTCTTAACAATGAAAAAATATTTTAGTGTTTAGGGTTTATGGTAAGATTTCAGTTTTTAATTTAGATAGTTGATCATGTTCAAGGATGAGCTATCATGTGTTCCATATTCTCACCCCGTTCTTCCCAGTTTACAAACTTCACGAAATAAGAATTAGACCGCCGTTTTCGTTAAATCGAGTTAGAAGTTCATCACTTCTTAGGGTTTAAAAATAATATTTTAGAGTTTAGGGTTTAGGGTTTAGAGGTATGTTTGAAAATTTCAAAATTTGGATCAAGAACCGTTTGCTTGCATTCAGTTCGGTTATATAATAGTCATGGATAAAATCAATAAAAAAAGAACCTGTTAACTAGAAAACGCGTTTTGTAGGCTTAAACAAGGTCATACTTGCATCACTTCTTAGGGTGTAAAAATAATATTTTCGGGTATGTTCAAAAATTTCAAGATCTGGATCTGGAACTGTTTCCTTGCATTGTTAGATTCGTCTTGACGTTGCTAGTGTTTTGGTGGGGTTATTAAATTCATTGGATGTAGTTTGGTGTGGACTTAGAATTAATCAGTCATAATTAAATGATTTCATAATTGTATTGATCGGTCAAGTTGAACATTGATTCGACCTTGTGTCGCAGAACGTTAAGGAACATATTACGACTTTCAAAGAGAATTAAGGGTCACAAATTAGAATTAGATTTAAGCTTGTGAGAATTTCGATGTGTGATATTCGAGAATGTGATGTTCTTGACAGGAGTTATTCGAGTTTAGTTATTCAATATGACCTTCAACAATTAGTTATTTATTAATAATCGTTGTTTCAGGATGATGTATTAGCAGCCAGTGACAGATGTATAGAAACGCTGCCAGACATACTTTGGCTTGTTGGAAAGTACGGCACAGTACAATGAGTGGACACTTTAATTTTCACAGTCGATTAGCGAGTCTTTATTATTTATATTCAGTTAAGTTTGAGATATTTTTAGCGTATATTTTGGAGGCTAGTTTAAGTTTAAGTTTTTGTTAGCTTTGCATCGATGCATTGGTTACTCGGCCGATCCTCGAGTGGCTCAAGGGAAGCATCATCACTTACCCCCTAACATTCATGTCGTGTTTATGTCAGGAGTCACCAAACGACTTTAAGTGGCCAAAGGTCAGAGCACTCTAGTCACCCCGTCCCCATGAGCATGATACTCAAGAAGGGTCAGGTATCCCCATCGATGTATCTCTTATATTCTTTTAAGTCTTTTTGACTCGCTTTGCATTTTATTATATATGTCAGTGGTGTGAGAGCAGATTTATCCCACTTCAGCTTAGATCTCCATGAACCTGCAAAACAAGTCGGAGCACGGTGTGGTACTGTACTTAGACCCTCTAATACTTAGGTCAAAACTTGTCTTAAGAATCAAATAGTGAATAAAGCAGAATTACTCTTACCTCAGACCATGTAAAGATGGTCTATATCTAGTGATCGAGCTAGGTCTAAGCATAATCCATATCGAATTAATATGACTACTTTACTTTCGAATGGGAGGAATCTATTAAGAAATAGATCTCCTTCTCTAGGGCCAATCAAGTCTCATGATTACCATAGGCCCTTTGGCATAATCCTACTAGGACACGTACAAATCTTACCCTTTCCTTCAAGGATTCTATCAATCCCCCTGGATCAGAACAAATAGCCCCTCGTTGTTAGATTACCCAGCCTCCTTGAGGTCCGACCTTACCCTAGGATTTTCATGCCCATCCAACATTCCAGAAGCCTCTACAACATTCCAGAAGCTTCCTGAGACCTCTCACTACAAGAAAACATCACTTAGACCACGGAAACATAATTGTTCCGTGGTCCAAGTGACACCTGGACGACGGAAATGACTCCGTCGTCCAAGTACCACCTGGACGACGGAGAATACCATCTCCGTCGTCCAGGTGGTCAGCTGGACCACGGAGTCTTCTCCGTCCTCCAGGTGGTCACCTGGACGACGGAGATTGTATTTTCCGTCGTCCAGGGGATAACCTGGACCTCGGAGTCTTCTCCGTCGTCCAGGTAATCACCTGGACGACGAAGATGGTATTCTCCGTCGTCCAGGTGATTACCTGGACAACGGACCGACACGCCGTCGTCCGAGTATACGAAACGTGCTTCCACTTAGACGACGTACCGACACCTCCTTCGTCTAAGTGAAGCATTATATAAGCTGATCGAATTCATTCCTGGCCTCGATCCATTCATTCCATTTGAAGAAGAATTGAAGGAGAAGGGAGAAGGAGAAGCTAGGGAGCTAGCTAGCTAGGTAGGCCGAGAAGAATCAGGATCGATAAGGGATCTCCGCTGACTAGCTAGTTAGCTTAATTAACGTACAGATATCGAGAAGGCCAGCAGGTACGTATACGTACGCAGTTAAAATTTGCTTAATTAATTAATTAATTAATATATATTTAGTGAAAACGTACGTGCATATATACATGCAAGGATGTTAGCTGATGTTAGCTATATATATATATATGTACAGATCGATTAAATTACGTACGTACGTAATTGATGGATCGATGTAGATCGAGTACGTACGTATAATTAAGCGTAAATTAATTGACAAATATATATATGTAATAATTAATTAATTATAATATTTTGTAGCAGTATGGACAAGAGTTGGATGAAGTTGAAGAATAGATGTGATGTCCGGTATATGGATGGAATTAGCGAATTTGTGAATTTTGCGATAGAACATGGTCAGGGAAAGAAACGTTTCAGGTGTCCGTGTCAGAAATGTCTTAATTGTCAGTATGCGGAGGTTAATGTTATGGTGCAACACCTGTACGAAAATGGTATGATGTGGAGTTACACTACATGGAGCGAGCATGGTGAAGCAATAGAGTTCAGCGCAGCAGACTTCAGCTCAGGGTACAGTTACCATGGTGCCTCATCCAGCGGCAGTGGTGCCGGACCCCCAGCTTGCAACCCAACTGCAGATTTGGTCCATGATGCGTTTCCGGGATGTAGTCATGGTGGACACCAACACCAAGACGGAGGTTACAGTACCACTTATGAGCATGATGACACATTCCCCGCAGCTAGCTTGGCCACTGACACCAGTGAGATGGAAAAGTACAACCGGATACTACTTGAAGCGCAGACCCCGGTGTTCCCTGGATGTCGAGAGAATGTGTTGCAATATGTGATGGAGAAAATGAAGATAAAAGTGAAGCACAAAATGTCAGTGAGTGCTTTTGAGGAAATTCAGGAGCAAATATGTAAGTTGCTTCCTGATGATCACAATCTTCCTAAATCTCATTATAAGGTTAGAAATATCCTGAGCAGCCTCGGCCTAAAGTACAGGATAATTGACGCATGTCCGAATGATTGTGTGCTATTTTACAAAGAGTATAAAGAGTTGGACTATTGTCCCGTATGTGGCCAGTGCAGATTCCAGTTGAATAGGAAGAGTTCAAAAAAGAGAATTCCTGTGAAAGTTGTTCGATATTTTCCCTTGATTCCCAGATTGCAGCGCCTGTACATGTCTCTACAGATAGCAGAGGCGATGCGATGGTACGCAGAAAAGCGAATAGATGACGATGTCCTGCGACACGCCGCGGATGGGGAGGGTTTCAAACATTTCGACAGAGAATTTGGAGACTTTGCTTCAGAGGTTAGAAATGTTAGACTCGGCCTATCTACAGACGGATTCAATCCTTGGGGAAGTAATAGCTCCGCCGTCAGCACTTGGCCAGTTATTCTGATGCCGTACAACTTGCCTCCGTGGATGTGCATGAACAAGGAATTTAATTTCCTTACTCTACTAATTCCAGGTCCTAAATCTCCAGGGAAGTGCTTAGATGTCTACCTCAGACCTTTGATCGACGAGCTGAAACTGTTGTGGGAAAATGGAGTCCCAACTTATGACAAATTCACTGACACGATGTTCACGATGAGGGCTGCCGTAATGTGGACGATCAGCGATTTTCCAGCTTATGGGATGTTGGCAGCCTGCAGGACAAAAGGATATAATGGATGTCCTATATGTTTGGACGACGTGAACTCTAGTTGGCACGCGGGGAAGGTGTGTTACTTGGGTCACCGTAGATGGCTTCCTCACGACCACCCGTGGCGACAGGATGAAGCTCATTTCGACGGTACGGTAGAGAACAATCATAAACCCCATAGTTGGTCGGGCGAAGATATTTTAGAGAGGTTGAGCTATTTCGACTTTGGTGTGTTGAGCAATGACACGGATGTAAAGAAATGCAATCCAATTCCTCCACATGATCTGAGCTATTGGGATCACAAGAGTATATTCTTTGAACTCCTTTACTGGTCGAAGTTGAAGCTGAGGAACAACTTGGACGCGATGCACATAGAAAAGAATGTGTGCGACAGCGTGGTGGGAACAATTCTCGGTATTAAGTTCAAGACTAAAGATACTCCCAAAGCGCGCAAAGATTTGGAATCAATGAATCTACATCGTCCCTTGTGGTTGAGGAGGGATAGGAAAGGAGTGTACAACAAGATGCCAGATGCACCTTACACAGTGAAGCCGACGCTTAGACGTTCTGTATTTCACTGGTTTAAGGGCGTTCGTTATCCGGCTACGTATGCAGCTACTATAGCTGGAGCAGTGGACGAGGTGCAACACAAGTTTGTTGGTCTAAAGACACATGACTATCACGTTATGCTACAACGTCTGATTCCAGTGGTAATTCGACCATACTTGCCTCGGGACGTCGT
Organism: Geum urbanum; assembly: GCA_946800695.1. Lineage (NCBI taxonomy): Eukaryota > Viridiplantae > Streptophyta > Magnoliopsida > Rosales > Rosaceae > Geum > Geum urbanum. Next base: position 5,737,228 of record OX327017.1, read on the forward strand.
AGAACCAATAGTGGCATTGTGCAGGTGGTGGCAGAGGTTATGCGCCAGAGAATTAAAGAAGTCAGATGTGGTGGAATTGCAACAACAAATTTTGCACATCATTTGCAAACTAGAGAGGATTTTCCCCCCTGCTTTCTTTGACGTCATGATTCACCTAATGATCCACCTAAGGTACGTACAACTAATTAATTAATTTGTTCCACTGGAGATTATATATATACTAGCCAGCTAGCTATATGTACTTATGTAATGTGTACGTTTGATTTTGTAGACAGCTTGGACAGTATAAGTCATTCGTCAAAAACAGGTCGGCCCCGGATGGCTCCATAGCAGAGACATACCTAATGCATGAGTGTGTTACTTACTGCAATAGGTACCTCAAAGATCCACCCCCTCCCACTGCCTCCGATCGCAGTGCCCGCATCAATCTTTCTGTCGTCACCAATGTCGTCCGACCGTTTAGAGGAGTATTAAAGAAATCGTTAACACGGGAAGAACTTATTGAGGCACATTGGGTAGTGTTGCGAGACTGTGATGAAGTTGAGCCGTACATGATGTCATACAGGGAGAGGCTTCAGGCGTTAAATCAAAACAAGAGTTCGGCGTGGATTGAGAAAATGGTTAAGAAGAAGTTTCCTGATTATTTCTTCCAATGGGTACGTACGTACGACTCGGTATTAATTATTTAAATACATATCGCTCATGTTTGTAGAAAGTAAACCCTTATATTAATTTTCCCTTTTTCGCAGATGATTGATCTGCAAAAATCTGATAACCACGGAGGGTGGTGGTCATGGCCAAAGCACTTGTTAGCAGGGAAGCCGGTTAAACACTATATTTATCCCGGATGTTTTGTGAACGGTGTAAAGTTCCATTCATTGGCCCGAGACGAAGGAAGAAGAACACAAAACAGTGGGGTAGCGGTTGGGAAAGACAATGATCTATATTACGGGGCTATTGTATACGTGGTTCAGCTATGTTACGGGAATGATGTCAACGTTTTCCTATTCAAGTGCAGATGGTTCAAGCATACAAAGGAAGACCTGGGACTATTATCAGTCAATACAAACTCGCACTGGTATGAGGATGAGCCTTTCGCTCTCGCCACCTTAGTTTGGCAGGTGTTCTATCTCGACGATCCGAAAGCCGGTGAAGGGTGGAAAATAGTGAACCATATCTCTCACCGAGAAATATGGAATACAAAGACAATTGAAGGGACACCGGCGACGACTGAAGATGATGCTGAACCAGAAAGAGACATTCCTGACTATCAAGAGCCTAATATTTCTATGGTCCGCTCCGATATAATGGACCTGGTTCAAGATGGTGAACGGTTACCCATGCCTGATGGTTGTACAGATCTAACTGAAGATGAGATTATCGATGAGGTAGATGAAGAAGACGAGCAGGAAGAGGAGGCGGACGAGGACTCAGGTTATTCGTCGGATGATGTTGAGTACGATGACGAGGATGAGCCGTCGACTAACGGGGATGAGGACGATGATGATTATGACGAAGAGTACGGTCATACGACGAGGGAGATTAATTGGTAATTAATTACTGTAATTATTGTAATATATATATGATCGATGCCGGTTTACGGTAAGAAATTAATCTGAATTATATATCCTGGCCAACGGAGAAATTAATAAATATTGGCGCCAAATCTCAATCTCATATAAAACGGACCCTAGCTAAATCCTTGACCCTAAATCTAGCAGTTCGATCGGATCGATCGATAAATTTTTTAATTATATTTTTGAATCAAAATATAATTAAACGGACACGTACACAAATGACCGGGGACGACCTAAACCGTAATCCCTAAGGCCCTAACCCCTGAAATCGGGGTCTATGCACCTGGACGACGGATAATGGTCATTATCCGTCGTCCAGGTACACACTAGGACGACGGAGAACACTGTTTCCGTCGTCCAAGTTCAGAAACCCTAAACCCTAAACAGTAAGGCCCTAACCCCTGAATTCAGGGTCTATACACCTGGACGACGGAGAACGTCATTCTCCGTCGTCCAGGTCTGCACCTGGACGACGGATAACTTCATATCCGTCGTCCAGGTGCAGATATCGTAATTTTTTCTAAAACAACGACCCTCTAGACCTTCTTCCAATGCATTTTCTTTTCATCAAGACTTTAGAGTAAACAATTCTTGGTGTGTGAGCTTCGACGGTTCGAAAATCGGAGTTGCGAAATGTCTTGTATCCACGTTTCCGGTTTGTGAAATTATCGGTTTTGCGGTTGACTGTGCCGATCAAACCCTTCCCGAACTTATTATTTTATGGTCCTTTGAAGACAATTATATATTATGTTACGACGAACATATGCAACGGTTGTTTTGTCGAAATTCAATTTCGTTAATATTCTGCTGCAAATGAGCGTCTACTCATGAACACTGAAGTCGTAAAGATTAGTCGATACTTAACATGTTTCAATACGTAAAATTAATCGGCGGTTCAAATTTAACTGTTCATATATACGATGCGTTCATCGATATTGTACGACTATTTCACTCGAATGACAGATCGCTAAATTCCTAGCGAATTATTTTTAAAATTGTTTTTTACGTAATATGAACCTGGACGACGGAGATGGTCATTTTCCGTCGTCCAGGTGTTCACCTGAACGACGGAGAATGACCATCTCCGTCGTCCAGGTTCAAAAATCATGGCGGTTCAAATTTTTTTTTGTTTAATTTTTTCATGTAATTTTCACTTGGACGACGGAAACTTACCATCTCGGTCGTCCAAGTCCAAAATTATGGCGGTTCAATTTACCGCTTCCGTTTTTGGGACCGCTTGAATTTTTACTTAGACGACGGAGAATTCATTCTCCGTCGTCTAAGTCCAATTCCATGGCGGTTCAAAACGTCCCGCCCCTTAATTACGCGCCGTTTCAAAATTTTGAAACCGCCACCTGGACGACGGAGAACACTGTTTCCGTCGTCCAGGTGCACTTAGACGACGGAGAATAGTGCTCCGTCGTCTAAGTGAAACTCTATAAATAGAGTACGGCTCATCTTCTTTTCCTCATCCCTTACAATTCTCTCCATCTCTCCTCTCCTCTCTCTCTCAATCTCATTCCGGCGATATTCTCCTCCCGCGACGACGCTCCGACGATACAATTCCGGCGTGGTTCGATTCCTCCTCTCCGACGACACAACTCCGGCGAAATTCCCGAAAACTCCGATTCGGTAAATTTCTATTTTTCCCTTATTTAAATAATTTTCATTTTATTAATTAATTAAATTCTAAATATAATTAATTAGTAGAAATTAATTTAGTAATTAGTTTTAAATATTTAATAAATGATTAATTGTTGTTATTAATTAATTAAATCATAATTATTGTTATTTAATACTAATTAAATGAATAATTGTAAATTTGTTGTTATTAATTAAATAATTAATTATTAATTAATTAATTAATTAAATAATTATTGTTATTAATTAATTAAATGGTTAATTATTGCATGCTAAATGGAAAATAAATTATTGCATGTAATTACGTGTATTTTTTAGTAAATTAATTAGTAGTACGTGTTCGATTTAAATTTAGTACATAGGCTTGGTGTAATTAAGTCGCACTCTTTGGAATAGATGGCGCCTATTTTCCTTGCTTATCTCCTTAACCCCTCGTGATGTGTGGATTTCATCACCGCACACCATAACCTAAGTGAAGTTATGGACACGAGGTTGAGGGCGGAGTTTGCAAAGGACTTGAGGGAGTGTAAATTTTCGAAAAATTGGCCGAATGTCGGACATGGTGTCTAGAAACGGGTTATGACTGGTGACAGGATTTGGACTAAGAAAGACTTTTGTCGAAATTAGTCCTGCCTCTCGCGTTATCTCTATCCCTAACTGGCCATGTTTTTCGATTTAACCAAGGCTGATTAATTGAAAATTTACACTTTATCGCGCGGGTCGCACGTCCATTGAACGACCGAAAATGCCAAGCTAGTGTACTCTATTTAAATCTTAAAAGTACTTAATTAATTAGCGTAAATTTTTAAGTTGTAATTATTATGGTAAGTAGGTATTTTAACCCCGTACTCTTAGGTTTAAATGGCTCCGCCAAAGACGACATCCGGCAAGAAGAAAGCCCAACAAGAGGCAGAAGATGCCATGCTCCGCCGCTTGGCGGACCAAGTCGATTGGGAATTACCACCGGAGGGCAACGACGCTCTCAATCCGGACGGATCATCTGGTCCGTCCGTAGCGCCCTCTGGGGAAATTCCCGCTCCCCCATTCATCTCGAGCGGTGATGACGTCGACCCCTTCCAATCTCCGACGCCCGGTACCCATTCAACGGGAAGTACTCAGGCGTCCTCGACCGCCGAATCAATCATGTACAGCGCCCGCCGTAGGCAAAGGAGGGCCCCCACTGACCCGGAACCGAAAAGGACTCGGGGTCTCGTTAAAGGGGGCAAAGTGGAGCGTATTTGCAAGGCGACCGGTAAAAAGATCGACTTGCCGTATGACGAATTCACCGGTGGCCCTCCCACAGCTCAGCTAGCAAGTCCCTCGGCGCATGGGATAGGGTCAATCATCCGTAACCGGGTTCGTATCACTGCCCCTACTTGGAAGGAGGCGCCGGATCATGAGAAAGCGAAAGTCTTCAAAGATCTTTCAGTACGTAATACGTTCAATTTAGTTATTATATAATATTGTTAATCTCGGCCGAAAATTTCATAATATATAAGATTATAATTTTCTATTTATTTTTGATAGGAACAATTTGACGTGGATCCGACACCGGCTATGTTGAGGCATATCAATCAAACCGCCAACTCCATCTACAAAGATTGGAAGTACAGGCTCCATTAGTACTTCAAAGATGTCGGTCCCGTGCTTCCCCCGGTAGAGCTGCAAGGGGAGAGAGAAGATGAGTGGGAGTGGTTGTGTAACCACTTTGCCGATGAACAATATAAGGTATTAATTTATTTTTTTTATTTCAATTAAGATAATTGAATTGTTTAAATTGTAGTTATTCATTTTTTAATGATTTAATTATGTTGTGTAACAGAAATTCTCCGGTGTCAACAAAGCCAACCGGGGGAAGAAGGAGAAACACCATACTACCGGCGCCAAGCAGTTCATTCAAATTGCCAAGGAGCACAAGGATAAGGGTTCCAAACACCCTTATCTTGATGCAAGCGTAAGCGCGTACGTGACGCCAGGGCTCGATAATGAAGCGAGTCAATGCGGCGTAAGTGATATATATATATGTGCTTTTAATTATAGTAATTATTATTTAAATATGATTTCATTATAATAAATTAATTATTCTTTTGTAGGCAAGGGCGATAGAGCGTGCGCATGAAGAGTTGGCCAACACTCAGCTTGCGTTCCCAGATGTGCCGCCGGAAGACCTGCCTCCTCTATCCTTAGAGAGCCAAATTGCAATCGCGAATGAGGTCTACGGTCGTAGAGCTGGCAAGGAGGTTAGGCACTTTGGGCCTATGGTGGTACGAGATTTGTCGACGACCTCCGGCTCATCATCTACGGGAGGTTCGAGGCAGCGGAGAAGGAGTCAGGCTGCAGCCGTCGAAGCAGCCATTCAAGAGGCTCGACTGGCACGAGAGGAGAATGAGTCAATGCGGCAAAGACTTGACGAACAACAAGCAAAAATAGCCCAACTCATCGCCCTCATGGAACAAAATCGAGAAGTATGTCAACCTCCTCCGAACCCACACCCCGACGACAACGACCCGGCTGGAGGCGGAGGACTCGGCGGCGCATCTGCTCCTCCAGTGTATTAGCTAGCTAGTAGTATATTATCTCGTTTCTTTCCGCATTCCGAACAATATTTTAATTTTTAATTTATGGGTTTTTTCGTATGTACAAATTAATTTACTTTGATTATTTAATAATTAAGTTATTAATTAATATTCAAAATTTAGTTTATTTATTTAATTTTAGCATTTTTCATTATTTAAATTAAAATAATAATAAATTAAATTAATAATATTTAATTTCAATTTATTTTTTTAAAAAAATTAAATATTCACGTGGACGACGGAGATTATGTTCTCCGTCGTCCAGGTGCAGAACCCTAAACCTAACCCTAAACCCCTAACCCCTAACCCCTAAACCCTAAACCCTGCCGTTCTCCGTGGCCCATGTATGCACCTGGACGACGGATTACTATTTATCCGTCGTCCAGGTGAACACCTGGGCCACGGACAAACGAGCAATGTCCGTGGCCCAGGTGTTCACCTGGACGACGGAGACTTAGAGTTTCCGTCGTCCAGGTGGCTACCTGGGCCACGGATAATGTCCGAGGTCCAAGTGAACTTGGACGACGGATCACTAAATCTCCGTCGTCCAGGTGCTTGGACGACAGCACTTGGAGCACGGACCTTGGACGACGGAGTTTCCGTCGTCTAAGTACTTAGACGACGGAAAACTGCACCTAGACGACGGAAATGGTCCGTGGTCTAGGTGCAATTTTCTTGTAGTGTCTAGATAATTTGTTCCTTAACCGAAAACCCTAATCGTCCAAGCCTAAGCCCATTTCGGGCGTCAGCCTGAATCGGGTCATCTGAGCTCATCTTTCCCCAGCTCTGGTGGCCAAAACTGACTCCCACAATATCTCCATAGTAATGTGAGGTCCAACATGTGTTGGCCTCACGCTGCTATTCGTCCAAGCTTTAACGCTTCAGTTTTCAAAAACCCTTCCATCCTTCCTATCAAGTAACGCGCGAAACCCCAAGCATGTGCTTGCACTGTGCTACCTTCATGATGACCCGCGCATCATCACACCCCATCAACCATTCGTCTCTCCCTACCCCATGCAACCCTTTCCAATTCCAACTCCTTTTCAAAAAATCAATCATATCCCTTGAAATCCAAAGCTGCTGATCTCTTTAAACGGTCACTTCGTATCACTTCATACCTTTTAACCATATATAAATTGAATCCCTTCTTCCCCTTCACTTTTTTTGATTCTCTTGCTTCTTTACTCTCTTTACAAAACCCAGAAAGCTTATCTCTGCAACTCTTCAAGCTTCAAATTTTTCCCAGAAAAAGCCAGAAAGCTTCATGGCTTCCAATAACTCGTCCTCTCCTATCGAAATCATAAACACCAACATCACCATCATTTAAAACCCCAATGTCGTCGATCTGATCGATTGCTCCAAGATGCTCGCCACTGCTGTTCCTAAGAAGGCTTATGAGGAACTCTACACCTCAGCCTTGAAGGTTGACTCTGCCGAGGCCCTTGCCTCATTCATTCAGACTTTTCACTAGAAGGACAACGACAACTTCCGGTTCCCTCTCATCCAAGACGAAGCGAGAGTGTTGGAGCTTGAAAAAGCTTATGGCCCGGGCCTGCTCGTCCATCAGTTCCAGATTGTCTACAAGCTTTCCTTCCCGATCCCGGCCTTTATCTGCTCCGCCCCTTGAGTTTTATGGCATTGCCGTGGAATAGTGGTGCCCAGATAGCTTTCGATATCATGCATGCTTCGACCAACTCAATCAATGGTTTGACTTTCATATGGATCTGCCGGAATTTAGGCTCTTAGTCTAGGTCAAGCCTACTATGGTCAATCAATTCTACCTTTCCCAGACAATTATGTACGTCAAGGAATCATTGATGTACGTCAAGGAATCATTGTTGATCGACCCTCCTTACTGTCCAAAGGACTAGAAGAAGCCCCCCCCCCCATCCTTGTCTTTAGGGATTGGGATAAGCTTGGCCAGGATGCTGGTTTCAAGGTTCCTACAGTCATCAACCTCTCCCCAATCTATCAGAGGAGCTAACCAAGGCCGTCGAGTTCCGCCATGATCTCATCAATGACGCTCTAGCCATCCCAGCCAAGTACAATAAGTATCGGTGGCTATGGAGCAAGGAATGCCTTAGACTTGGAGGCCTGGAGGGCATCATACCCCTTCATCACGAGAACCACCAGGAGGTGAATGAAGTCCCTCGAGCCCCCCAGGTTCATAAGAAAGAAGCCCCCACCCTCAAGCCCATACATGTCGAAGCTCTCACCAAGCAGGGGGAGGTATCGAAGTCTCTGAAGCAAAGGCTGGTAAAGGCTTCCAAGCTTGTCAAGGATAAGGCTCTGGCTCTGGCCTATGCTACGGAGCCTCAGGAGGCTCAGAATCTAGTTTCCCCTACTGCTACTACTACCACCACTATTGCGGCTGCTGTTACTACCGCCACTGCTTTCACCGTTTATCCACCGTTTCCTCCTTCCAAGAAGATGAGGACTGACCCGGAGCTGCCCAAGCCTAAAGAATTTTCTCTTGGTAAGCTTGCACTTTTTCATACCTTCACTCCTATTGATCATACTGTGTTATTCTTAGATCGTCTTGCATGCCCTCATGATCTTGCCATACTTTTATCTGCTTGTGCCATGCTTGTTGAATGTATGTGAATTATTATATTGCTTGATCGTGCGGGTCCCCTCGGGAAGGTGGTTGAAGGGATATTCCCCGACCACCCCAGGTTCTACTTCAAAAGGTCTCAACCGGACCAAGGCTACATCATCCAGCCCCCTCGTGATCTTACTGAGGAAGAGATAGAGGCCCTTGGCGAGGGCACTATGCTCCCTGGTGTGGGGAAGCTTGTCCCCTCCCTATTCTGTTCGAGTTTGGCTCGTGCCAATATCGCTTGCCCATCTCTGGTTTCTATAATCCTCGAGCAGGATGCCAAGGACTTTGGATCCCTGGAAATCGGGGACTTAATGATGGCGTCCTAGACTTCCCTCTACCGGGTAATCTTTCTTTTCGTATATCCGACATCTTTTCATGCTGTTTACTCAATCGTTGCTTTTGTATTTGACACATCATTCTTTTCTTTATTTCAGTCTTCCGCCACCCTCACCATGGCCTTTGGACACCTGCACGCTGAGGCTAAGGAGGTAAAAGACAAGGCCACGCAAGCCGAGAAGGAAGTCAAGGAGCTTGAATGTCACGTGAAAGGGCTCGGAGAAGCCCAAGACCTTGCCTGTCGCATGATTGATCAAGGGAAAAAGAACCTGGTGGCTGCCCATTTTACCCACAAGGTGGAGGCTAAATCCTTGAGGTCCAAGCTTGAGAGTAGGGCTGGGCATGGGACGGGATGGGACGGGATTGAGGTCATCCCACGTCCTGTCCTGGTTGTTACACGCGGGACGGGATCGGGACGGGTCTTATATTTTGAGAGTAAATCCCGCCGGGCCCAATCCTGGATGGGACGGGACGGGATCGGGACGGGACGGGCCCAATCCCACCACAAAATTGGAAACAAAAAAGAAGAAAAACTTGCTTACATTCATAAATCACAACATGCATCTATGATCTAATTACAATTACAAAATTTGCTTACATTCATAAGTCACAATTTATAACCTAATAATATCAAACATAACAAGAATAACATCCATAATCTATTACACAAGTTCACATATCATAAGTTTAACAAGAAAAGAAGAAAATTAAAAAAAATAGCAATACAAGATTAAAAACATAGCAATACAAGATTAAAAACATAGCAATACAAAATTAAAATCAACGGTCAAGGATCAATTTTAATTTATATATGGGATGGGACGGGCCTAACGGGACGGGAAATTTCAGTCTCGCGTCCCGTCCCGTTGTTTTTCTGATGGGACGGGACGGGACGGGATGGACATTTTTAGTTTCAAATCCCGCCGGAATCGGGACGGGATCGGGAAGGGACCGGGATTTGAGGGATTTGTGCCCGGCCCTACTTGAGAGCGCCCAATATGAGGCAATGGAAATGGCAAAGATTGCTGAAGCCAAGCTCAAGGAGGCTTTGGATGCCAAAGATAGCGAGTGCGAAGATCGTTTAGCTACCCTGGAGGCCTCTCATGGGCTCTAGCTCGAATCACAACGAGTGGACTGGGAGCAAGAATGAGTAGAGCTTATCTGTGCCTATGGCCCTTTTGCCACTGCATAGAAGACTGAGTCAGAGTGAAGCCTCTAACCTGTCTTTGGGGTGTAGCTTATGTAATAGCATTATGACCTTTTTTTCAAACACTGCTTTTCTTTTCTTCCTTATCTTACATAATTTTTGCTAATCTTGGCCTGGCTTAGCTCAGAAAACTCTTATGCCAAGAGTAAATATCGTGCTTAATATCTCATGTTTCAGTTTATCGTACATTTCTTTATCGTTCTTAACTTATCATGCTAACCATGCCCATCAATCTTACTTATGGGGCTTAGGGGATCTGCCTTTGAGTGCCTGTGGCCTCAGTGTGACTCTCGGACCCCCACAAATTCTAAATGCTCTCGGAAGAGACTTAAGGAGATCCTTGGTAACCTTAAGGTCTCCTGGGAGGTGCTCGCAGTTTTGAGAACTGCCTCCCCTTTGTGGGGGGGGGGGGGGAGGGGGTATGCATGCCTACCCCGGTCTGTATAAAGACCAACGTATTCCATACCCTTCTCACGACCAAGTCCTTTTTTCTTAGGAGATCTTAGCTTCATAAAGGCACTAGATGCTATCACACAGACCACATTAGGGTTGCCCCTTGAGCTTAGTTCTTACCAGGGGGGCTTGTCTGTAGTGTCGAGATGGGGTTTGCCAAAACTCTTCTCATATCGACTTTGACTTATCCCTAGGGTGTCGTCAGGTGTGTACGCTTGGGACTCAGAATGCCCAATTTGCCAGAATATGGCCAAGCCACTACGTGGGTGTTTATGTGGATCTAACCTCGTACATTCTAACCTCGAGGACTTTACTGACCCAAGATTATTGTGAGCTGTTGAGAGGTTTTACTCTGAATATTTTGGTCTATCCATGGGCGGGCGTCCCTCTCAATGCCTTAACCCTTCCTCCCTGGGGATACTTTTCATTTGGGAGGAATTATTAGCTCGCAAAGTGAAGGTCCTTCCATGGGAACCAACGTCATCTGCCCCGCTCAAGCTTGTTGCCTTTCCTGGGCTTTAAGCTCACCCTAATCGTACACATCGATCGACAAAAAGACTCTGATATTTTGTAAGGACAAAAATAGGAATCGAATATAGAACGCAAAGAAAAAGCATAGTTACTGAAAACAGAAACTTTTATTAAATGATCGTACAATATCATATAATGCCTATCACATTAAGCAATATTGTACAATGTCTATCACATCGAGCAGTATCATACAACGTCTATCACATCGAGTAGGGAAGTGTTTGGCATGCCTTGTCAAAACTGAGCTGACTAGGAAGAGTACATGCCCCCTCAGGCCTTCAACTCTACTCTGAGTGGTACTCCTTTAAGTAGAGGGTGTTCCACCATTTATCAACCAAGGATTTGGTTCTAGGGTTCTCCAGTTCGTACGACCCGTTATAGCCTTCTCCCATGATCTTATATGGTCCTTCCCAGTTTGCCCCCAGTTTTGCCTCTCTTGGGACCTTGGTATTTTCGAACACCTTGCGTAACACTAAGGTTCCAGGGAGGAAAACTCTAGGTTGAACCTTTTGGTCGTAATAGGCTTTTATCTTCTGCTGGTAGGAAGCCATCCTTACTTGAGCTTGCTCTCTTCGTTCCTCTAGCAGGTCCAACTCGTGCTTCAGGCTTTCTGAATTGCCTTCCTCTATCCATTCCACGAGCTTGAGGTTGGGGACCTTATGGTTGATTTGGATGATGGCCTCTGTTCCGTATACCAAAGCGAAGGGAGTCTCCCCAGTGGGTTTCCTCTTGGTCGTTCTATATGCCCAAAGTACGTTTAAGAGCTGAGACACATACTGCCCCTTTGCCAATTGATCGAGCCTCTTCCTTAGACCTTGAAATATCGTTTTGTTCGAAAGCTTCTGCTTGTCCATTGCTCCAAGGGTACCTCACAGTTGAGAACCTGATCTAGATGTCGTGGTCGGAGTAGTAATCCTTAAACTCATGGCAATTGAACTAAGGGCCATTATCTACTATCATCGTTTGTGGGATTCCAAACTTGCATATTATAAACTTCCAAATAAAACTCTTTACCTCTGCTCCCCTTATCTTAGACGAGGCCTCAGCTTCGATCCTCTTGGAGTGGTAGTCGATGGCTACAAGGAGGTACCTTTTCTATCTGCCCCCAGCTCCGGTTGAAAACTCTCTTATTATATCTAACCCGCACTGTACAAAGGCGCATGGTAATAAAACCGGGTGCAGCTCCTCCTCCTCTTCTGTGCTCAGGTTAGGAAGGTGCTCTACGGGGTTCATTCTCCTTAGCTGATAATCGATGCTAGAGGCTAGAATTTTCAAGGCGTCCGTGTGCGTGTTCTCAGACCTTGGGACCTGTAAGATCGACAATTCTTCAAACCGGGTAACCAGCCCATTGGCCAATCTGAGATATGCTTCCATGGACACATAGCGAGTTGTGTATTCCCCTAGGACTTGGTTTGCAATCAGCTTCAAGTCACAAAACACCTTGATTTTCTTTCCTCGGCCCGATGGAGATCATCGGTCCGATGGAGGTCTTGATCGACCTTGATCCTCCATCCGATGGCCCCTTCGTTTTCTTAGTCAGAAGCATCTTCATCGCTCACTTGCCCTTCTTTGGCGAGGTTCCTCGGCTAAACCTGATGCGTGAGGGAAATTTTGCGTCTCAAAGGCCCTGAGTCAAGGGTGATCTGTTTGTCTCTTGTCGGTGGGGTTACTTACTTATCATGCTGATTACATGCGCTGGTGTTGCCTTCCATAATCCTTCCGTTCATAGGAGTTAGCCTAGGTTCCGCTCTCAATGTGAGCACCAATTTGTGAGAGCAGATTTACGCCGCTTCAGCTTAGATCTCCATGAACCTGCAAAACAAGTCGGACCACGGTGTGGTACCATGCTTAGACCTTCCGACGTTCAACTTAGTTCTTATCTCAATAATTAAACAGTAAAATTGGGCAGAGTAACGTTACCTCGGATCATGATGAGATGGTCTATGTATAGTGATCGGGTTAGGTCTAAGCATAATCCATATCGAATAGAATTACCTTTCTTTCGGATATGAGGAATCCATTAAGGAATGGATCTCCATATCCAGGGCCAATCATATCTCATGAATACCACAGCCCCTTTGGCACAATCCTACTATGATTTGTACAAATTTTTCATGTTCCTCCTCAGACTCTGTCAACCCCTCAAGGTCTGATCGAACTATCCCTTGAGGTCAGACTGCCCTAAGGTCCGATCTTACTTAGGATTATTATGCCCATTGAACATTCTTGAAGACTCTAAATCATTCCAGAGACTTCTAGAAACCCCCAAATCATTCATTCTTTGATCGAGCCCATAATCGATCGAGCCCAGGCCCATATCTGACCTTATCGGACCCCATCCAGAATTGTTCTATCCGAGCTCATGTTTCCCTAGCTTGGGTGGCCAAAACTTACTCCCACATGTACAGTGTCCAATGATCTACCCTCAGCACCTCTCTTCCTTCCCCCTTCTCTCTCTTTTCCTGCACCTCTGGCTCAGGCATAGCAAACTCAGCTAGGAAGTTTGTCAAGGATTGCCCTTTCATTGTCGTTCTAGACCTGTACTCAATATCGTGTTATGCCAACTCGATGACCCACTTAGTCACCCTGCTCGAGGAGTCTGGGTTATGCAGGATCGTTCTCTGTGGATATTCAGTCATAAGCATAATCTTGAAACCTTGAAAATATGGTCAAAGCTTGCGCGACGATATGACCAGGGGGCTAGTATCAACCTCTCCAGGTTGGGGTATTGGGTCTCTAGGTCGAGGAGAGCTTTAGACACGTAATATATGGGTAGCAACCCCCCAGTATCTTCTCGAACCAGAACTCTGCTGATTACTACGTCAGAAACTGCCAAGTACAGGTATATGTTGTCCCCTAACACGGGCTTGCTTAGTACAGGGGGAGAGACAAGGTATTTCTTAAGTGCTTAGAATGGCTTTTCATACTCGTCTGTCCAGAGCTCTCCCTTGGTTCTTTTGATTGCTTCGAAGAACGGCTTACATTTATCGGTCGATCTGGACAAAAACCTACTCAAGGCGGCCAGCTTTCCGTTCAAGCTCTGTATCTCCTTCACCGTGGATGGGGATTTCTTCTTGACAATCGATGTGACCTGGTCTGGGTTTATCTATATCCCTTGCTGTGTCACTAGGTATCCCAAGAACTTACCGGACCCTACCCCGAATGTATACTTATCAGGCTGTGCTATTGTAGGAGGTCAAAGCATCCCCTTAGGTCAGACACGTACACCTTCATCGTATCCCCAATCAAGGGTTTGAACACCTTCTACACCAACCTCTGGTACATCGCCCCTGCATTTTTCAATCGAAAGGGCATTACTCGGTAGGAATAGACCCCCTTATCTGTCATGAATGCCATTTTTGCCACATCATCCTCTGCCATCTTAATTTGGTTGTAACCACTGTAAGCGTCCCTGAAGCTGAGGAGCTCATGACCTGCAGTGGAGTCTACCAACTTATCGATCCTGGGTAGGGGAAAGGTGTCCTTGGGGCACACCTTTTTGAGGTCTGTGAAGTCGACATAAACCCTCGGTTTTTCGTTCTTCTTCTTCACAAGGACCACATTAGAGAGCCATTCAGAGTATGGGACTTCCCTGACGAACCCTGCTGCGAGTAGCTATTCCACATGCTTTGGGCTTGAATTTAGGGTCCACATGAATCCGATGCTCAATCACTTTCCTTTAAATCCCTGGCATGTCCCATGTGGACCATGTAAACACGTCCTTATACTTCCTCAACAAGTCTATCAAATTCTTGCGTTCAACTCCACCTATGCCTGACCCAACTCTTGCATACCGATCTGGTCGATTTTAATCGAAAGGTTCAAGCACTGCATCTTCCTCTGCCTTCTCCTTGAAAGGCAGTTCTTGAGGATCGAGCTCTATGTTTAACTCGTCGATCACAAAATCTCGATCCTCATTCTTTGATTGCTATACTGGCGGGTTGCCCTAGCCTTACCAACTGCCTCCCTTTTAATACCCTTGGTGGGGCCAGCACTGTACACAACCTTGCTTCAACTTTATCTTCCGTGATGATAACGGTGCCTCCTGAGGTTGGATATTTCAGGACCTGGTGGTAAGTTGATGCCACCACCCTCATTCGATGGAGCCAAGGCCTCTCTAGGATTGCATTATGGGGGGACGGGGTGTCAACCACAGTGAACCATGTGGTCAAGTTGGTGAGGGGCGTTCCAATCTAGAGGAGAATAATCCCTAGGGTCCTTACTCTTAATCCCTCGAAGCCCATGAGGGGCGTTCGATGATCTTTGATCATCCCCATCAATCCTATTCTCTCTACAACATCCTTGAATACAACGTTCACATCAGCTCAATTGTCGACTAAGACCCTGGCCACTGTCATGTGGGCTATTCTGATGTTAACGACCAGGGGATCATCGTGGTCCTCCTTTTCCTCAGAGAGGTCCGTGTCTGAAAACTCGTGTACGTTCTTCCCCATTCAGACCTTGGGTTCACCCCCAGCCTTTAGTTTCTTCGATTCGTGCTCATTTTCCTTGAGTGTGACCCCCAACTCCTCTGCCTCCACCATTATACAATTTAGACTGGGAAAAAGGGTATCTTCGGGGTGCTCAGGTGCTTGGAGGATATAGTTTAGCACTGGCCCTTAGGTGATGGTAGCAAGATCCCGTTGTTTCTTGGACGCTTGCCATTACATTGCGGCTTCAACGAATCTTCGAGTTTTTTCTTGTAATCATTCGTCAGGTATTCCCAGTAGTACCCTTGTTCTACCAACTCTCTGAAATGCCACTTGAGGACTCCACAATCGATCATCTTATACCCATTGGTCTTGTAATAAGCACAAAAGTCTCTAGAATTTCCTTTGTCTGTCGTCGGTGGTGGCCTTATAAGACAAGGCTCGTTCTTGATATGATGGAGTATAGTCGAAATTGGGATTGTCGTGGGGGAAAGAACAATTTTTCACCCTAGCCAATAGGCTGGTGCCCTGAGGCCCTTCGCTTGTTATTGTAGTTGTTCCTCCCCTGACTCGCATTGCCGTAGGTTATATCTCTCCGCGAGTTGGAATTGATTCCTCCTCCGGGTACCTTCTTCGTCGGAGAGTCCCTGGTGTTGTAGGTTCTCATATATATCCTCTATCCGGGCATAATCCAGAGCCTCATGATAGACCATGGATAAGTCCTTGGTCTTTTTCTTGATTAGCTTAGTAGCCAACTCTGAGTCCATGTCCAGTCCATTAATGAACGTCGTGGCCGCTACGGTATTGCCCTTATAGTCGACCGTCGCATATTCCTTCCTGAACCTTGTGACCCAATCCATCAGGCCCTCCCCCCTTTTCATCTTGAGAAACGTGAGGTAGGTCACATATTTTGTTCCCTCGGCGTTACTCTGATACCTCTAGAAGAAAGCCGCTTTTAGACTTCTCCAATCCTCGATCGAACTTAAGAGGAGCGTCTCGTACCACTGTAGGGTGTGGTCCTTCAACTATGGCCACTAGCCATCCATGCGTCATTCGACTGGCTAGTGGCCATAGCCGACTAGTAGTTCCTCTCGTACTGGTATGAGTTTGAATCCCCCGAATACCTATCAAACCTGGGGTGGCTCCACTTCATAGAGGGCTCAGCATCCTGCATGAACTGAGCCAAAGGGTTCTAACACATTCTTTGAGCCCTTTATTCTGCCTTCACTTCCTTCTTGGACATTCTTTCTTTCCTCAGCCTTTCAGTCTCCTGGTTGGTCTAGACATTATGGGCACGATACGTCTCCATAAACTCTTCCATCATACTCCTGAAGGCCCCGACCCCCTAAGTGTCTAGTTTGATTACCACCTCTTGTTGGTTATCCTGCTCGGCTGCTAGGACTCTGTGTACCTCTGGCGCTGGCGGGTCTGGTGGGACCAACCCCTAGTTTTTCAATAGCTTTACCAAACTCAGTAAGGTGGTCTGGACAATGGCTACAGTGCCCGCTAACTCATTTGTACTCCTGGCGGCCCCCAACCCCGTTGAGGTTCTAGTTGACCTTCGCCCTCCAACCCTGGCTCATTCGTTCTTCTGATCGGAATTATCTTCGTCGCTCACATGTCCCTCTTCCACAAGGTTCCTCGGTTAAACCTGATGCGTGAGGATACTCCCACGCCTCGATGCCCCTTTATCGAGTGTGATTTGGCTGTTCCCCGCCGGTGGGATTACTTCCTTATCACACTAATTACCATTGTTAGTGTTGTCTTCTATAGTTCTTCCTTCCATGAGAGTTAGCCTTGAGTTCAACTCTCAATGATAGCACCAATTTGTGAGAGCAGATTTATCCCGCTTCAGCTTTGATCTCCGTGAACCTCCAAAACAACTCGGAGCACGATGTGGTACCATGCTTATACCCTCCGATGCTTAAGTTAAAACTTGGCTCAAGAATCAAATAGTGAATAAAGAAGAATTTGTGACGACCCGGACCAGAATCAGCAGAATGATCAGCTTGATTGATGAGTTACTGCGTAGTCGCAGCTGTCCGACAGTTATTGGAATCGCCAGAGATGTTAACGACTAAATTATTGGCCGAGAATTGGAGCTGGGTCTCTTCTTGAGAGTCGTTGTACGTGTGATTACGAGTTCGTGGGCGGTTCCGGATCATTATTTGGGCGACCAAGGAATTAGTTATGAATATTTTAAGTTCGGATTTAAATGGTGGGCTACTTAACGACTAAATTACCGGACAAGAATTTGGTTTCGGCTTCTTCACAAAAGTTGTTCAGAATTTAATTTCGAGTCCGTGGGAACTTCCGGAGCATGATTTGGAGTTACAAGGAATTAGTTGCGAATTTTGCCGTTTGTTGATTATTTAGTCGATTTAATGTGTGTTGATTCGAAGAGTTGACTTTTTATCCATTTGGCCGATGTGTTTGACTTCCGGTGATATTGGAAGATTATGTTGAGACGAGTTTGTGGCCGCGAGAATTATCAGAATCGGAATTACGATGAAGGAGTTACGCGTGTTTAAAGTTTGTCGAAAAGGATGTTTATGAAGTTTCCAAAAATGGAAAGTCTATAAATAGAAGTTGCTACTTTGGGCAGGTCAGACCTTTCCTTTTTGGGTGTTGACCGAGTTGACTCAGTCAACTCGGTGGAGAGTGAGATTTCACGTTGGCTTCATGGTGGCTCCACGGTGGTGGATCGATTCCGGCCACCCTAGGCTTCGGCCTAGGGCTAGTTATGCTCGGCGTCGTTCCCTCGTGGTGGTGCCGGCCACCGTTTGCGGCGAGGCTCGCCGGAGAGAGAGAAAAAATCCGGCCAAGTTTGCAAATTTTTGGGTTTAATGGTGAACTCCGATTTCGGCCGAATTGAGCTACAACTTTGAGTGGGCTTTGAAGCTCTCATCCCCTTGATGCTCCCCTGTAAGTTTGGTGATTCAATTCGATGTGTACATGGAGAATTTTGGATTTGAAATTTGTGAACCAATTCGGTTTTGCTTGAAATTGACCTAGTTAGAGTGAGAATTGGCCTTTGTTGTAGTTGACAAAGTTGCTCAGTGGGTGGTTTTGCATGGAATAGGGGTTGCTCCGCCGTGAATTTTTCCGGTCAACAGTGGCGCCGCCGTGGACGGCGGTCAACGGTCAACGGGTTGACTTTTTGACTTTCGACAAGTTGCATGTCATTTGACTCGAAATCGCGCCCCGATCGCAGTGGGGAGGTTCGTTTTCGAGTTGAGCGTCCGAATGTAAAGCGAGGTATTGAAGTGGTATATACGGATTTTCGACGATTCGTCGACTTTGGATTACGTGTTTCCGAGAACGGTGGTTTCTCGTGATTTTTCTTGTATTGTCGAGATATGATTTTGAGATATGGATTTTGTGAATATTCAGGTGTTCGTGATCGTTTGTTTGGTGAGGGACTTTCCGCCGGATCACGGGTTAACGCGATACGCGTTACGCCAGTTTGTGAGTGGACAATTTCTTTTCACGGAAATCTTGCGAGTCTTTTATGTGATTTATGAACTTGAGCATGCAGCGTGATTATGGTTTTACGAGCATGAGATTTCATACGAGATTATGATTATATAAGCATGTGTTTACGATTATACGAATATGTTTATACGAATATACGTATACGAATATGCATACACTTTTATATTGTTTCATGCATTTGCCTCGAATTATTTGTGATTTGGTTTTCACAGAGTACAGTCTTGGTTACGTTGTTGTATCGATACACTTTGCTTCTCGGCTGATCCCCGATGGTAGGCCGCCAGGAGGGACGTCGTCATCTCGACCTGACCGGTGAGGGGCGTTTCCCCGGAACCGAGGCCATTTCTGGCTTAGAATCACGGGGACCAAGGACCTCGTGATTCGGACTGTATTAGCACGGTGTGTGTCCATGAGTGACCCCGTGGGATTTATACTTGCATGCTCAGTACACTGGAGGAGTATGAGTTTTACCTCGTGTACTATGATGTTGTTTGTATTTACCTGGACTCGCATATGTTATTTTATATATATATCAACTGGTGAAAGACATTTATTTTCGTCCACTCACTCTAACGTGTTTATTGTCTTTCCCCTGGGCTTTTCGGTTTCCGTGCCCAGTTTGCAGTTCAGGCTCTGGTGTCGCACGTCGTGGTCTGAGGCATAGTGTTCGAGCTACTTTGTTTCATCCAGTAGGTTTATTGTTCTACCTACTATGGTATGCGTATACGATTATGTATTAGATGTCGCTCTGAGCTTCCTATTGAATACGTTATACGATTTTACACTGAATTTCAGTAAAGTGCATATATATATTTACTACTTTACTTTATTGTTGATATATATTGAGAAATCCGGATGGGATTGGTGCCCACGGTTTGCTTTTTGTGGCATAGGATGAAGTGTATTTTTCCGCGTGCAGGTTATGGTAATTCCACGCTAGTAACGAAACTCTGCCCAAATTTTGAAAATTTTTTGTTGGTTCGTATTTTCGAAAGGGTTTGATTCCGGTTTAGGTAACTGAATCGGGATTGGGTCCTTTCAGCTTGGTATCAGAGCAATAGGTTGTCAGATTCTGTAGACTCTTGTAGTTGTGACGCTTAGGGTATTTGAGTTGATACAGCATGACTGGAGTGATGACCCGACTGGCCAGCGGTACTCATCAATACTTCGGGTGTTGTATGTCCTCAAATATCTGCGGTTTCATGATTACGTTCCACTTGTTGTGAACGATGTTTCATTCATTAGGATGCCTCCTGACGTGCTTTCCGTGTCGTTTCGGTTGTGGATCCTATTGAGGATCAATCGACGCGTGATTTGCCAGTGAACTGTGGATTTGGATGAGTATTCAGAGTTCAGTGAATTGTGTGGCACGGATTGCCTGGTTGTGTGTGTGAGAGTCTACATGTTGCCTCAGAGCTGAGATTTATGGCAGTTGATGTATGCCTGAGTCAGATCAGTGTATTTTGTGGGCTGTTATTGTGTGAGTACCGGTTGCGACTCTATGGCCTACATTCAGAGTGATGTTTACACGGTAATGGTTTTATCAGGCTATCCAGCGATCAAATGTGGAGTGGTTACCCACCTGAGGCAGAGATGCATTATCCACATGTTTGTTTCCGGTTGCACGTGTTATGTGGCTTCAGAGGAAGCAGTGCACGAGGTTTTAGATGAGTTTGAACCTGAGCATCAGAGAGATTCTGATTGATGTGCCTCGAGATATCCGTGAGGAGCTTAGTGTGTTGCACTCAGTGGCGAGGCTATTATGAGGGAAAGATGTACGCGGTTTTCGATGTGATGGTTTGAGGAAAGTGGATTTAGTCGAGATTTTGATGAGGTTGAGTTCCGACACTTCGGGATTAGTGACTTCATCAGGCTGTGGCCTTTTCGATTATGTTGAGGATTCTCTGCTTATCTGTTTGACGATGGCGGAGATCACAGTGTAGCAGACTTGCTCCTGTGGCATGAGTTGGGCGATCGTTGGTGGTTCTTTCACGCAGCAGGTGTTGCGGTGAGTTGTGTTTGAGGAGTACCCTCACTTGCTGATTCGGTGGCCAGGTGGGTCACGTTACGAGGGAGCGCCCTCAGCTAGTTGTGTTTGAGGTTCGACATCTCAGAGTTCACGATGGGATCATGATGTTGTACCTGCAGTCTGATCAATGTACCCTTTGGACGAGTTATTCAGCAAGTCGCAATTGATGTGGGCGACTAGTTAGGCATGTTGGAGTTCATGCCATGACCTTGTTTGAGGACAGACTTTTCTCCGAGGTTGCTGTTGCTTGATATCCATGGTCATTTTACCTGCATCTCCACTTCTGAGGTTTTGGAGAGTGTTGTATCCATCCAGAGGTTGTGAGATCCTTGTTGAAGGATATGTGTTAGCTGCGGATTTGTTATAGTTGGACATCGTGGTTTTGAGGTGACTATAAGTATAGACTTACTGACGATGCATTTGGCTGCGTTCGAGTACCTCGAGAAGGAGGTTGTGTTTCGACGACCAGATTTTTTTCCGAGATGCTGTTTCGTGGTGATGGTCGAGCGGATGGTGGAGACGAGTTGTGTGGTTTGCTTTGCTCATGATGTGGATACTACGGTTGCTGTGCCCGACATTGGTGACATTGAGGTGGTTCCCGAGTTTCCAGGTGTGTTCCGGAGGAGTTACCAGGTGTTCCGGAGAAGTTACCAGGTGTTCCTCCAGTGCGGGAGATTGACTACACCATTGAGCTTATACCAGGCGCTGGACTCATTTTACCGGCATCTTGTCGTTCGGAGCCAGCGGAGCTGATGGAGCTATAGTTTCGACTCCAGGAGTTGCTGGAGGAGGTTTCAAGAGATTTCATGCGACCCCGCATATTTGCGTGGTGTGCTCCTGCATTGTTTGTGTGGTTGTTGGATGATTCGACGTGGTGGTGCATTGACTATCGGAAGCTTGATTTGCTTCAGAGGAGAGTGAGTATCCTTCGCTTCGGACTGGTGAGTGGTTTGTTCAGCTCGCGAGAACTTCAGTCTTTTCGAGGATTGATTTCGGATCCGGATACCATCAGTGGAGGTTTGATGAGTCAGATGTAGCTATGTTGGCTTTCGGATCTCGGTGCGGACATCATGAGTTTTTGGTCATGCTGTTTGGTGGACCTATGCCCCCGTAGATCGTGTGGACTTGATGGACCAGGAGTTCAGACGGTTTCTGGATGAGTTTGCGGTCATGTTCGTCGGCAGTATCCTGATTCACTCAAGAAGTGTGGACCAGCACCTGATGCAATTGCAAGCGATTTTGCGGACTTCGCGAGATAATCAGCTGTTTGCGAAGTTCAGTCAGTATGAGTTTTGGGCCGATTAGCATGAAGATTTTAGGTTGTGTGGTGCTATCCGAGTGGGTGGCGTGGATCCTGACCAGATTGAAGCCGTGTTGATTTGGGGTTTGCTCTACCATTGTACTAGAGATCAGAGGTCTCTTGGGTTTGGCAGGCTATTACCGACAGCTTGTTCAGGATTTTCCCGGATGGCCACTCTATTTTCCGGATTGACGAAGAAGGCATCAAGTTCGAGTGGTTCGATGCACACGAGGAGAGTTACTTACTCCTGCAGGATGGTTGACCGTTGCTTCGGTTTTGACCTTACCTGACGATCATGGTAAGTTCGTGGTCGTGGGTTATAGCGATGCATCGAGGTTTAGATTTGGTTGTGTTTTGATGCTGTATAGCAGAGCAGTGGCTCGTGGTTACGGGCAGTGGAGACATTATGGAGCTAATAATCCTATGTATGATTTGGGTGTAGCTATCCTTATGTTAGTATCAGAGAGTTCGAAACACTACAGCTATGGCGTGCAGCGTGGTGTAGGACGTACACTGATCACTTGAGTTACATCCACTTGCATTTTCGGCCAGATTTGGGCTTGAGGCAGTGTTGATGGATGGGGTCGACTCACGACTAAGGCTGTACCTTTGAGTTTGTACGGGGAAGACTAGAGATTGTACTTTGACCATCCGTCTCGAATGTTGTTATTGATGCATTCAGTTGAGAGTCGGGAGTTTCAGTGGTTCATGTGTGTGTGGCACGAGTTTCCGTGTTAGCCGAGTTATGGGCTATGAGAACTGAGTTCGAATGTGATGACGTTGAGGCTCGTGATTTTGCGCGCGATTGGCACTAGTGATGCGGAGATGTATCAGATACTTCGAATTTACTACTTGTAGTATAATCCGCAGAGCAATGTAGCAGTTTGAGTATGCAGATGCCTGTCGACTGGCGATGGTTAGGAGACAGTGATTTGCCAAGATGTGTCAGCCATTTGAGATTTTCGGTTGAACGTGGCGTTTGTCGCTGTGACCTTGTGTGTGTTTGTGTGCATTTTGATTTGTGATATCAGTTGTCAAGCCTTTATGGATCATTTGACGGACTTGGTACGTTTCCTTGTACTTTCGAAGACGATTTCAGTAGCAGGCTGGCATAGCTGTGTTTGACGGAGATTGGTCATTCCCGTGGTGCACTTGTGTCCCGGTTCGCTGGTCGAGGTAATTAGCTATGATTATGTGTTGGCGAACTTTGCAGCGAACATTGGGGACCAGATTACGAGCTAGTACTGGTCCTTATCCTCAGATTGGTGGGCGATCTTCGAGGACTATTCAGATCTTGGAGGGCATGTTGTGGACCTCGGTATTGCAGTTCCGGAGGATTTGGGACCAGCAGTGTCACTTGGTTGAGATTGCATGCAGTACCAGTTTGTGGACCACTATGGTATTGACGTTGCTTGATGTTGTTTTGAGGGACGATGTTGTACTCCACTGTGCTGGAGCGAGTTTGGTTTGAGTTTGAGTTGACATTTGATTCGGATTTTGTGGAATGTGCTACCACAGACTTTTGGTTTAGCAGAAACAGGATGATAATTGCTTGAGTTTGATGCTAAAGTTATGTGGATGTGTGTGGACTGAGTTGTGTTGGCCACGTTGTTTTGATCCGTATGTGATTATAGGCGAGTTTGTGTTGTGCCGTGTGGTTCGGCATCGCCTATAGCGTTGGCTTTTATGTGTGTTGTGTTTCGTGTGGCGGAACTACATTTCAGGTTGTTGTGTGTTGTGTACCCTATCTGTTCCTTATGTAGGAACACTTGGCGATTGTGTGAGCCAGTTCAGATTTGTGATTTGAGGGTACAGGGATTCCAGCACGGAAATATCTCCTATTGTGGAGTTTGTGATCAGAGTGGTTTATTTGAGATTGCCGTTGGTGAGTTGAGCAGTATGCAGAGGCAGTGCTCCTACATTGTAGTCGGCAGACTCGGAAATTTCGAGATCGAAATTTTTCTAAGGGGGGTGGATTTGTGACGACCCGGACCAGAATCAGCAGAATGATCAGCTTGATTGATGAGTTACTGCGTAGTCGCAGTTGTCCGACAGTTATTGGAATCGCCAGAGATGTTAACGACTAAATTATTGGCCGAGAATTGGAGCTGGGTCTCTTCTTGAGAGTCGTTGTACGTGTGATTACGAGTTCATGGGCGGTTCCGGATCGTTATTTGGACGACCAAGGAATTAGTTATGAATATTTTAAGTTCGGATTTAAATGGTGGGCTACTTAACGACTAAATTACCGGACAAGAATTTGGTTTCGGCTTCTTCACAAAAGTTGTTCAGAATTTAATTTCAAGTCCGTGGGAACTTCCGGAGCATGATTTGGAGTTACAAGGAATTAGTTGCGAATTTTGCCGTTTGTTGATTATTTAGTCGATTTAATGTGTGTTGATTCGAAGGGTTGACCTTTTATCCGTTTGGCCGATGTGTTTGACTTCCGGTGATATTGGAAGATTATGTTGAGACGAGTTTGTGGCCGCGAGAATTATCAGAATCGGAATTACGATGAAGGAGTTACGCGTGTTTAAAGTTTGTCGAAAAGGATGTTATGAAGTTTCCAAAAATGGAAAGTCTATAAATAGAAGTTGCTACTTTGGGCAGGTCAGACCTTTCCTTTTTGGGTGTTGACCGAGTTGACTCAGTCAACTCGGTGGAGAGTGAGATTTCACGTTGGCTTCATGGTGGCTCCACGGTGGTGGATCGATTCCGGCCACCCTAGGCTTCGGCCTAGGGCTAGTTATGCTCGGCGTGGTTCCCTCGTGGTGGTGCCGGCCACCGTTTGCGGCGAGGCTCGCCGGAGAGAGAGAAAAAATCCGGCCAAGTTTGCAAATTTTTGGGTTTAATGGTGAACTCCGATTTCGGCCGAATTGAGCTACAACTTTGAGTGGGCTTTGAAGCTCTCATCCCCTTGATGCTCCCCTGTAAGTTTGGTGATTCAATTCGATGTGTACATGGAGAATTTTGGATTTGAAATTTGTGAACCAATTCGGTTTTGCTTGAAATTGACCTAGTTAGAGTGAGAATTGGCCTTTGTTGTAGTTGACAAAGTTGCTCAGTGGGTGGTTTTGCATGGAATAGGGGTTGCTCCGCCGTGAATTTTTCCGGTCAACAGTGGCGCCGCCGTGGACGGCGGTCAACGGTCAACGGGTTGACTTTTTGACTTTCGACAAGTTGCATGTCATTTGACTCGAAATCGCGCCCCGATCGCAGTGGAGAGGTTCGTTTTTCGAGTTAAGCGTCCGAACGTAAAGCGAGGTATTGAAGTGGTATATACGGATTTTCGACGATTCGTCGACTTTGGATTACGTGTTTCCGAGAACGGTGGTTTCTCGTGATTTTTCTTGTATTGTCGAGATATGATTTTGAGATATGGATTTTGTGAATATTCAGGTGTTCGTGATCGTTTGTTTGGTGAGGGACTTTCTGCCGGATCACGGGTTAACGCGATACGCGTTACGCCAGTTTGTGAGTGGACAATTTCTTTTCACGGAAATCTTGCGAGTCTTTTATGTGATTTATGAACTTGAGCATGCAGCGTGATTATGGTTTTACGAGCATGAGATTTCATACGAGATTATGATTATATAAGCATGTGTTTACGATTATACGAATATGTTTATACGAATATACGTATACGAATATGCATACACTTTTATATTGTTTCATGCATTTGCCTCGAATTGTTTGTGATTTGGTTTTCACAGAGTACAGTCTTGGTTACGTTGTTGTATCGATACACTTTGCCTCTCGGCTGATCCCCAATGGTAGGCCGCCAGGAGGGACGTCGCCATCCCGACCTGACCGGTGATGGGCGTTTCCCCGGAACCGAAGCCATTTCTGGCTTAGAATCATGGGGACCAAGGACCTCGTGATTCGGACTGTACTAGCACCGTGTGTGTCCATGAGTGACCCCGTGGGATTTATACTTGCATGCTCAGTACACTGGAGGAGTATGAGTTTTACCTCGTGTACTATGATGTTGTTTTTATTTACCTGGACTCGCATATGTTATTTTATATATATATCAACTGGTGAAAGACATTTATTTTCGTCCACTCACTCTAACGTGTTTATTGTCTTTCCCCTGGGCTTTTCGGTTTCCGTGCCCAGTTTGCAGTTCAGGCTCTGGTGTCGCACGTCGTGGTCTGAGGCATAGTGTTCGAGCTACTTTGTTTCATCCAGTAGGTTTATTGTTCTACCTACTGTGGTATGCGTATACGATTATGTATTAGATGTCGCTCTGAGCTTCCTATTGAATACGTTATACGATTTTACACTGAATTTCAGTAAAGTGCATATATATATTTACTACTTTACTTTATTGTTGATATATATTGAGAAATCCGGATGGGATTGGTGCCCACGGTTTGCTTTTTGTGGCATAGGATGAAGTGTATTTTTCCGCGTGCAGGTTATGGTAATTCCACGCTAGTAACGAAACTCTGCCCAAATTTTGAAAAATTTTTGTTGGTTCGTATTTTCGAAAGGGTTTGATTCCGATTTAGGTAACTGAATCGGGATTGGGTCCTTTCAGAATTACTCTTACCTCGGACCATGCAGAGATGGTCTATATATAGTGATCGAGCTAAGTTTAAGCATAATCCATATCGAATAGGACTACTTTACTTTCTGATGGGAGGAATCCATTAAGAAATAGATCTCTCTCTCTAGGGCCAATCAAGTCTCATGATTACCATAAGCCTTTTGGCAAAATCCTACTAGGACACGTACAAATGTTATGAAAGGACCCAACCTCGATTTAGTTGCCTAAACCAGAATCGAACCCCTTCTGAAAACGTGAACCAACAAAAACCTTTAAAAATTTCGGCAGAGTAACGCTACTAACGCGGAATTGCCATTACCTGCACCCGGAAAATAACACTTCATCCTATGCCACAAAAGCCAAACCGTGGGCACCAATCCCATCCGGATTTCTCAAATATCAAATCATAATCAATAAACAGTAAGCATACTGTAATATATAGTATATCCGGGAAAAACCATATAAAACATGTATCATAATGTATCAGAGCGACCTCTAGTGTAAATATATACAATATATACATCAGTAGGCGAAACAAGAATGTACTGGAATACACAAGTAGCTCGAATCACTAGCCTCCAACCGCGACGTGAGACACCAGAATCCGAACTGCAAACTGGGTACGGAAACCGAAAAGCCCAGGGGAAAGACAAATAAAACGTTAGAGTGAGTGGACGAAAATAAACATATGCCTTTCACCAGTTATATACATAATCGATGTAAAATCAATGCGAGTTCGGAAAGTATATATATGAAGGTTGCCAGGCGAATCTCTCAAGCCCGAAGGTTAGGTGAATCGCTCAAACCCGACGGTGATAGGCCAGGGGAATCTCTCAACCCTGCCCAGAGGAATCTCTCAACTCTGATCCAGAGGAATCTCTCAACTCTGGCGGACTACCGGTGATCAGCCGAGTAGCTGAAGCATCGATGCAGTAATGCCATCACCAATGAATATAAAATAATACCTCCGAAAATAACATATATCTCAAGATCGTATAAAGTAAATACGAAAAATCACGAAAAATCACCAACTCGCAAACAACTGTGAAAATATAAAAATGTCCACTCACAGATCGGCATAGTGCGCACTCGCACTAATCTCGTGGCCCGGCGGAAGATCCCTCGCCCGAAGCACGATCTCGATCCCCTTAATAATCATAAAACATATCTGATCAAAATCATAGCCCACAACTCTGTACTTAACCACGGAAAGCAATCGTTCCCGAAAACATATAAAACTGTATAAACAATCGATTGAATTTCTGAAATCTCCACTCGAAACCTTCGACTGAAAATCCGATACCCAAATCAATTCGAAAACCTCAAGGCGACGATCGGGGCGCGATTACGAGAAAAATGACACTAAAATCATCGAAAATTGAAAAGTCAACGGTCTCGCCGGAGCGCCGCCGCCAGCGCGGGCGCGCCGTGAACGGAGAGTTTCTCCGGCGAGGAAGCTCCAGTTCACAAGATCTCCTCAAGCCCAACACAATTTTCAACTACACCAACTCCCAATTCTCACCGGAACCTTACCAAAAACAGCTCGAAACCTAAACGGAGTTCAACTCCGGCAACCATATCGGGTTCTCCAAAAACCTCATCCTCAACCCAAATTAAACATAGGGGAAGCATCACTGGGGCAAGGGGAGTCGAAACCACCTCACCCCCGCCACCGTGGCTCGCCGGAAAACCCCAACCGTCACCGGCGAAATCCATGAAACCGACCCGGTTCAAACTCACTCAATACATCATCAAATCTCACAATTCCAAACACAAATCAACTTAGAAACTCAAGAGGAAGAGATTCATACCCTTCACGTGGCCAGAGGTGGCCAGAAAATTCAAGTCCGCCGGCGAAAACCAAACGGGAAAGTTTTCCTCCTCGTTCAACGATCAACAGTCCCAAAATGGAAAGTCAACGCCTGGTCAAACCTCAAACAGTGTTTTCGACAATTTTACGACTACTTTCGATATTTATACTCGCGTCTCGGGACGATCAACGGTTCAAAACGAATAACCAAAACGATTCGGATAAATACGAAACGAACGGATAAACTCGTCGATAAACCGAAACTTCAAATAATGATATTATATTCCTCGATTATCGGAAAAATCATCTAGAACCGCCCACGAGCTCGAAATCACGTGCTCTACAACTCTCGTGAAGAAACTCAATTCAAATTCTCGGCCGATAATAAAGTCGAGAACTAAATCGGTAAACCACATAATTAACAATTATTCGCGATTACGCATAATCTCGTGAATCGTACTGATTACTCTACTGATTCTGGTTCGGGTCGTCAAAAATCTACCCCCCTTAAAAAAAATTCGACCTCGAAATTTACGTACCTATCAGGTGAACAGATGAGGATACTGCTCCCGCATACACTGCTCAGTCTCCAGGTGGCCTCCTCAACCGAGTGGTTCTGCCACAAGACCTTCACTAGCGGAATCATACGGTGCCTCAACTCCTGCTCACGACGATCGAGAATCTGTACAGGCTCCTCCATGTACGTCAAATCCTCTCGGATCGGTAACTGCTGTGGGGCTAACATATGGGAAGGATCTGAGATGTACTTCCGCAACATCGAAACGTGGAAAACATCATGAACACGAGCCATCTCAGCCGGTAACTCAAGTCTGTACGCAACAGCTCCAATCCTCTCTGTGATCTCGTACGGACCAATGTATCGTGGTCGAAGCTTGCCACGCTTCCCAAACTGCACAACACCCCTCCACGGAGATAGTTTCAGGAAGACCCAATCGCCTACCTCAAACTCAAGACTTTTCCTCCTCACGTCCGCATAACTCTTCTGACGATCCTGGGCGATCTGCAATCTGTCCCGGATAATCTGAACGTTCTCCATAGTGCTCTTTACCAGATCAGGGCCAATAAGCCATCACTCGCCCACCTCACTCCAACACAACGGAGTGTGACATTGCTTCCCGTACAGGACCTCGTACGGTGCCATCTCAATACTGGCCTGATAGCTGTTGTTGTAGGCGAACTCTATCAAATGTAGCTGCTGATCCCAATTCCCGCGGAACTGCAACACACATGACCGCAACATATCCTCAAGTGTCTGTATAGTCTGCTCGGACTGCCCATCAGTCTGAGGATGAAAAGCTGTACTGAATCGCAACCTCGTGCCCAAAGCTCGCTGCAATGCCTGCCAAAACTCAGAGGTGAACTGACTGTCTCGGTCAGAAACAATAGACACAGGCACACCATGTAGGCGAACAATCTCTGTTAAGTACAACTTGACCAATCTGCCTACTGATATCTTTCCCGAAAGTGCAAGAAAATGAGCGGATTTCGTCAGTCGATCCACAATAACCCAAATACTAGTGTTGCTAGCAGAAGTACGCGGCAACTGATAAACGAAATCCATCGTAATATGCTCCCACTTCCAAACCGGAATCTCCAGTGGCTGTAGTTTCCCTGCAGGTTTCTGCCTTTCCGCTTTAACCTGCTGACAGATCAAACATCGACTAACATACGCGGCAATCTCCTGCTTCATGTTCCGCCACCAGTAATACGCTCGAAGTGTACGAAACAAATCATCAATCCGCTGTAACGGATACTTGTTCTTTATCGTAACCTGATTCAGCTTCCGGTAGTCGATGCAAAAACGCATAGATCCATCCTTCTTCCGCACAAATAACAACGGAGCACCCCATGGAGAAACACTAGGTCGAATAAAACCCTTCTCTAACAACTCCTGGAGCTGAATCTGCAACTCTTTCAACTCCGCTGGCGCCATACGATACGGTGTCTGTGAAATCGGTCCTGTACCCGGTAACAGCTCAATAGTGAAGTCAATCTCCCGAACAGGAGGTATGCCCGGTAACTCTGCTGGAAACACATCCGGGAACTCAAAAACGACCTCAATACTACCAAGATCTGGTACAGCTACTGTAGTGTCCACAACATGGGCTAAATAAGCAACACAACCTTTCTTCATCAACCGATCCGCCCTCATCGTGGAAATCAAACACGGTAGTGAACTGTTCTTCTCGCCGCGAAACAGTATCTCGGGAAAGCCTGGTCGTCGAAATGCGACCTCCTTCTTGTGACAGTCAAACATGGCCCATTGCGTCTCTAAGAAGTCCATACCCAAGATCAGATCAAAATCAACAATATCAAGCAACAACAAATCTGTGGCTAAACCATGGCCACTGATAAAAATCTCACAATCTCTGTACACCCAACCAATACTAACGATCTCACCAGACGGATATAACACTCTCCACAATCCCGGAAGTGGAGATGCAGGTACCGTAGCTAATGATGATAGTCTATATGACATGAATGAATGCGTGGCACCTGGATCTAACAATGTAAGTACTGGAATGCCAAATACATGTAGCGTACCAATAACAACCTCTGGTGAAGCTCTGCCCTCTCGTAAATTCATGGCATGAACCCTCGCCTGTCGGGCTAGTCGTCCACGCTGAGGCTGTCCCTGCTGTCTGCCCTGGCCCGCAAACTGTCCTGGTCGAACCCCCGAAGTGGCACCTCGCTCAGCTCCGGAACTCTGGGCCGCCTGTCTATCAGCACCATCAAACTGGTAACACTCCCTCACATAGTGACCCACCTAGCCACAACGGAAACAAGTGATAGGGTCTCGCCGACATAGACCAACATGATGTCTACTGCAGAGACTACACAACGGGTACTCCCTCGGTACAGCAAATGAGCCACCAGTACGCTGAGGATAACTGGAACTGCTGGAACCCCCACTAGCCTGTGGTCGCTGCGGTCTATCTCTCCTCCATCTCGATCTCTGCCTCGGTACACTAGCTGATGGTCGATAAGATCCACCGCCTGAAGATGAAGCCGAACCGGAAGTATCAGAACTCTGCCTCTTTCAAGGCCCCTGACTCGGTCCACCCTCCTCAAACCGTCTAGGCTGGTACCTCTGCTGCCTCTTCTTCTCGATATCCTCACCTCGGAGTGCTGCACTGGCAAACTCATCGTTGTTTTCGGACGATGTATTAGCAGCAAGTGGAAGACGTATAGAAACATTGAAAGACATGCTTTGGCTTTTTGGAAAGCACGACACAGTACAGTAAGTAGACATTTTAATTTTCACAGTCGATTAGCGAGTTTTTATTATTTATATTCACTTCAGTCTGAGATTTAATTTTCAGCATATATTTTGGAGGCTGGTTTAAGTTTAAGTTTTTGTTAGTTTTGCATCGAATCGATGAATTAGGTACTCGGCTGATCCCCGAGTGGCTCCAGGGAAGTATCACCACTTACCCCCAACATTCACGTCGTCTTTATGTCAGAAGTCACTGGACGACTTTAGATGGCTAGAGGTTAGAGCACCCTAGTCCGCCTCCACTTGAGCAAGATACTCAAGAAGAGTCAGGTGTCCCCCTAGGCGTATCTCTTATATTTTTTTTAGTCTTTTTGACTCTCTTAGCATTTAATTATATATGGCAGTGGGAGCACAATATTGTTTCAATTTCAGTTCAGTATATTTTTCTCCACTCACTCTAACATTTTAAATATGTGTTTCCCTGGGTCCTTCATTTTAAATTGCCCAGTTTGCAGAGTTTCTTTAGAGGTCGAGCACGCACGTAGATCGAGGCATAGTGATATCTACCGTAGGATCCAAGGTAGATCCTACGAGTTAGTATTTTCATCAATACAGTTAGTTTAGAATGTCTACCTGCTCTGATGTTGTAAATACTTTATAGTTGCTATATATAGCTTTCAGTTGGTATGTGAATAATAGTTCCTTCATTTATGGCTTTTGAGTTTTGGTTCTCCAGTTCGATTCTTGTTGAATGTGAGAAAACACTTTGATTAGTAGGGTGATTAGGGTCTAATTTTTGTTTAGGTAACTACATGGGGGTCAGGTCCTTTCATTTGGTATCAAAGCGTTAGGGTATAGATTCAGTAGATTATACTTGGATTCTTTCATTTTCATGTTTGATTACGCTAAACACATCTAGAGTGATGACCTAACTGTAGCGAATCCCCATCAAATACTCACGGTGTTGAACACCGTCGAATATGTGGTAAAGTTGATCGAGTGCAAACTTCAGCCTATGAGTCAGTGTGCCCTAGTCACTATTCCTTGTGTGTGCCGACCTCGATTAGATTTATGGAAGTGTTCAGGCCTTTCTCCACGTTAAGTAGAACAAGATGAAAAGATTATAATTAATTGAATTTCTAAAGAATGTAAGTTCAGTGAGGAGACATATGCCAATGTTAGGATTGCATTGGGACTGTGGAGTCAACTATTGGACCAATTTTCTCACGTTGTTTGAGTAGTATGGTGAACTCCTTGTATTCACCGCCCACCTCTTACTTGTGTCCATTATGCGATGATACCAGCCGGATACTTCACCACCATGATTGTATACAATGTTTCTTTATTCAGATTTCGGTTTTCTTTTTCGATGTGTACATAGAGAACAAAAAGATATTGATCATCTGCATTGTTTCTTAGTCTTACGATTGCAACCTGAGCATTACTACGCACTTCCTATCTAGTCTATTATGTGGCACTATGAGAATTCAGTGACAGTAGTTTGTCTAGTTATCGACCTGTAGCATTGACTTGAATGTTAGTCGAGATATGAGGTTACTCTTTGAGTAGTAATACGACATTTAGTAGTCTTATAATTGTTTTCCCTCAGTTATGTGGTATCAATAACCCTCTTCCCTATACTCATTTCTTCTTTTCTTTCATTCCAGATTTGTGTGGTTAGTATGAGTCATGGGTCTTATTACTATAGTAGACGAGGTGTTTTGGATGACAACTAAGGGAAGTAAGGTTTCCTTACGAATGGACTTAGTGAACGGATTGACCTCGGTGGATATACTTCAGACCTTTGAGTCATTGACCCTTGAGTTTGATCACGATAAGATTGAATTTTGGTCGTCGATCTATCTAGGAGCTTGGGCGTATAAATAGAGGATTTTTAGAAATAAATTTCAGAATATCATGAAAAATCAGAAAATTTTGTCGGTTGACCTGTTCTCCCCTCCCCGCCCACTCACGCCGTTCCAGAATCGGGCAACCGTTTCTCGGACACCTCCGCTATCGAAAAGGTAGGAGTTTTGAAGAACATGGAATTCTTGATGTTATGTTGTGATTATTTTTGGGAAATTGTAGGGTTTTCGGGCCACCTTAATCAGCTTTTCCCCGTGGAGTCGCCGCCATCGGTGGCGGTGCTCCGACAAGTTTTTGTGGTCGGGGTGGAGGGACTTTTGAAGCTCTCCTCCTTCTGAGATGAACTAGGTTGGCCGTGGGGTCCCACAAAGTTCCACGATAGAGCTTTGTCCCCTCGAAGCTTTTCGGCCGATTTCGGGCCATGATTTTCGATAGCGATTCCAACCACGGGAGGGTTAGTTTGTGATATCCCAATTTTTTTATATTATTTATGTTTATGAATAATTTGAGTTTAATTTACTGATCGCGGTAAAAAGGTGTCTCAAGTTGACTTTTTATTGAATTGTTGAATTCAGTTGACTTCAGAGAAAATTGTAGAATTTGTCGAGACGAGTTTGTGCATGCGAGAATCGTCGAAATCGGAATTACGACGAGAAAATTATGATCGACAGAAGTTTGTCAAAAATTAATTATCGAGTTACCATATTTAGAAACATATACATATATATGTGGTGTTTCCTTTTCGCGGAAGGGGAAGGAGGGGATAGAGGTGGACTTTCGGTCAACCCTTTCTCCTAAGGAGAGAGAGAGAGAGAGAGAGATAGAGAGAGAGAGAGAGAGAGCAACGACGGTTTGAGGTGGTCGCCGACGACGCCACGCCTTCCCGCCATGTCCGACCACAGGACTGGTCGAGTTCGACTTGGCTCCAACCTCTCTAAACAATTCCGGCGATGGAGGTTCGAGGAGAGAGAATTGAAAAGAAGAAATTCCTAGGGTTTTCCAGGTTCAGACTCGAGTTCATGAGAACCCCTTTATGGGTTGACTTAGCTTATATTGATTGTTTTGTAGGTTTTACATCGATTGGAATATGAATCATTTGATTATTTGCTGCAGGGTGAAAGGGGTTTCTCTCCCCACCTCATCGTGAGTCAATTGAGGGTAGTCTCGAGTTCCGCCGTGGCTCACCGGCAGAGATCAGAGTCGGATTCAATTTCCAGTCGTGAGATTTCGGGGCCTATTCTGGTCAGTTGAGTAATGTTGTTGGGCTCTTCCCGAGCTTTCAATCGAGGTATTCTTCTTCGCCACCGGCAATGGTCCACTACCATCATTTTCACTACAGCCAATGACATTAAAAAAAAACAGGCTGACGAGATTTTTTTTCGGCTATACTTTTTGCAGACGCTTTTTTGCCGACGACACCAAAAATCGTCGGCTATACTATAGCCGACGACTTTCTTAAAAAACTCGTCAGTTATAGTGTTGTATGCTAAACAGCGTCGGCAAAAATATAGCCGACGATTTTTTGTTGTTTTTTCGTCGGCTATAGTACTATAGCCGACGAAAAAAAATCTCGTTGGCCTATTTTTTTTACTGTCATCTGCTATAATGAAAATGCTGGTAGTGGTCGCTGTCTGATGTGGCGTGTGGACAGTAATTTGTCCGTAAAACTTTATTTTCCTAAACGGGTTCACTTATATGTCGTTAGGTTCATATTGGCGATACGAACAAAGTCGTGATGTTAAATGCGATTTAGGCTTTGTCGTCCTAGTGGGTGGGCGGTGGTGACGGAGTTCGCCACCAGTAGCGGTGTGGGCGATGGAGAAATTAGTTTTGTTGTATGTCGTTATGACTATTTCGTTGTTACGAGTTATTGAATCTGTTCTTCGATTGATTTAGTCAAATTGAGTTTTTTGATCGACTACTCCCTTGATTTATCCGATTGTTTTATTATTTTATTATTTTTGACTATTTTCTACAAGGGTCAGGTCGTCACAAATGGTATCAGAGCAAGGTTCAACGCTCGGACCAAGCTAATTTTGTGCACTTGTATTTTCTAAATTGATTAGAGTAGTCTGAATGCTCGTATCGAGATTTAAATTGATGATTTTGTTCTTATTGAATACCGAATTACTGACATCAATAATTATTGAAAGGGCGTTACAAAATGATTATGTTTCCTATGGCGATCTAGGTCTAAGTGAGTGGACTCTGGCTTTTCATAGTCGAGTATACGAGCATTGGAACTAAATTACATTTTTCTATTATTTATTACAGTAATACACTTTACGACTTCATTTATACTAGCTAGATTTATTAATGGTGACGTTTTTTAGTTTCATAGTTATTCTAGCTTTTATATTTTCAGTTCCACTCAGCTTGATTTCTAGATATATTTAGCGTTCATGCTTATGTTTGTAGTCCAGCTAGTTTGATTTTCATATTAGTTTGTTTTAGTATATGATGCTTTCAAATTAGCTTCCAGTTCAGATGTAGCTCAGTGTACGATCTTAAATCTTTTTCAGTGTTTATGTTTTCACGATTTTAGTTCAACTAGCCATAATTTTGATTTTGGTTCTAGAATATGACGCGTTCAAAATTGCGTCCAGTTCAGTTTCAGTGTAAGACGCTTCAGATAAGCATATAGCTTTGATAAATATCATCTTACATTATTTTAGTTTGTGGCTGGCTCTTATAGCCATTACCCTGAAGGCTCAGTTCAAATCAGATACGAATGTGCATACGAGTCACTCAACTGATCATCGAGTGATTATGTTGTCTAGGCTAGCTAGACCTTAGACGACATTGGCGATAGGCAGGCGCTAGTTTGACCGTTTGGTCATCGCCTCCATAAGTACACTCAGAATATTTGAGTTATCATATATTTCAAAGTTTCTGTTTGATCACCCAGATATTTGAGTATACAGTTTTTAGTTTTTAGTTTTCAATGTTGAAACTTGTGGGCATAGATTTCAATTATTGCATCGAAGCATAACTACTTATCTTTGAGGGCGCCATGATGAGTTAAAGGCCCTGACCTACGATTTACAGTTGAGCTACTCGATCTTCGAGGGTGCAAGGATGGATAAGAGGCCCTGACCTGGGATTTACAGTTTAGCTACTACAACTTCGAGGGCGCCAGGATGGGTTAGAGGCCCTGACCTGGGATTTATAGTTTAGCGACTCGATTTCTGAGGGTGCCAAGATGGGTTAGAGGCCCTGACCTTAGATTTACAAAGTAGCTACTCGGTTGAATCCCGAGGGCGCTAGGATGGGTTAGAGGCCTTTGTGAGAGCGGGTTTGTCTCGTTCAAGCTTGAATCTTCGTGAACTTACAAAAGCAGTCGGAGCACAGTGTGGCACCGTGCTTAGACCCTACGAAGCTTAAGTCAGAACCTATCCTCATAATTGTATAGTGATTAGGGCAGAGTTACGTTACCTGAGACTATGTATGGATAGTCTATATATAGAGATTGTGCTAGGTCTAAGCATAGTCCTTATCGAACTAGACTAATTTTTATTAGGAAATGAGGAACTCATTAAGGAATAGAACTTTGTATCCAAGGCCAGTCAAATCTTATGAGTACCACAGGCCCTTTGGCATAATCCCCTCGGATACACCTAAATCTTACCTTATTCCTATCAGATTCTGTCAATCCCCTGAGGCCTGACCGTATAGTCCCTCATGGTCTGATTGCCCTGATTCCCTAAGGTCAGACCTTGCCTTGGGATTGTCATGGCATTGAATAATCTAAAGACCTCTACAACATTCCAGATGCTTCCAAAAATCTCTTGTTAATTCATTCACTAACCGAAACCCTAATCATCCAAGCCCAGGCAAATTTTTGGCCTCATTATACCTCATCTAGACTCGGATTACCCAAGACACTCTTTCCTTAGCTCGGGTGGCCAAAACTGACTCCCACAAATATCCGTATAGTAGTGTGAGTTTGGACACGTGTTGGCCTCATGCTCCTGTCAAGGTCCACCATTCCAGATTTCGAAAAACTCTCCAGCTTTCGCATCATGTCGCACGTGAAATCCCATGCACGTGCCTCCACTGTACCACTTTTATCATGACTCCTCCATCATATACTCTCACCATCATTCACACCTCTCTCCAACTATAATGACCCTTTCCATTCTCACCTCATTTCGAATCCAATCACATCCCTTGAAATCTGAAACTATATATCTCTTCAAACGGTCATCCTTCTTCACTTTATATCTCTTCACCATATATAAATCAAAATCTCTCTCCTTTCTCATTTTTTACACATCTTCTCACTTAGCCAAACTCCTTGCTTTACCCAGAAAACCTCTCTGCAACCCTAAAGCTTTAAACTTTCGCTTCCCAGCGAGAACCTAGAACTTCAAAAAATCCAGAAAGTATCAATGGCCGCCAAAAACTTCACTTCCCCTACTCTAGACGAAATCAAAGGCTATACCTTCACTATTCTTCAAGACACAAACTTCATCGATCAGATCGACATCTCCAAACCACTCGCCACCACCGTGCCTATTCTCTAGACGTTGCCATCCACTGCTACTCTGACCGCTGTCCTACCTAGCCTGGTGTACTCTCCAGAAATTGTTCAGAATCCTTCTTCACCTACTACTTTCAATGTGGATGAGGTCGAGATCGTCCAATTTATCTGATTGAGTACTCCCTCGATTTATCTGATTATTTTATTATTTTCGACAATTTTCTACAAGGGTTGGTGTGACGACCCGAACCAGAATAAGTATAGTAATCGGCTTAATCCACGAATTTGCGCGTAATCACAGTTTTCGTAATTAATCGAATTGGCGGTTTTGATCACGACTTAATTATCGGGCGAGAACTTGAGTTGAGTCTCTTCACGAGAGTTGTTGTACGCATCATTCCAAGTTTGTGGGCGGTTTCGGATAATTATTTTGTCGACCGAGGAATATGTTATGAATATTTGAAATCACGGAGTTTCGTCGTGTTTATCCGTTCGTATTTGAGTTATCCGAAACGTGGATGTGATTCGTTTTGGACCGTCGATCGTATCGAGCCGAGAGTATAAATATCGGAAATATTCGAAAAATTGTCGAAAAACACTGTTTGGAAGTTTGATTGGCGTTGACCAGTCTTGGATGCGTTGACCCGCGTTGACCAAAGGAGAAAACCGGCCACCATTTGACTCACCAACGACCTTTCATTTCCGGCCACCTCTGGCTCCGATTTGGGTATCAATCGATTCCTCTCTTGATTTACAACTGCTTAGAACTTGGAATTTTGAAAATTGGTTTCGATTTGACGGAGAACGAAGTGTTTGAAATTTGTGATTTTCCGGCAGGAATCGGCTCCGTTTGCGGGCGGCACTCCAGTGAATTTCCGGTGAGGTTTTTGAGTGGAATCGTTTGGGTTTTGCTCAAGGATGATTTCCCCTTTGGTTTGGAGGGACGAGGTGGCGTGACGGAGCCGGAATCGGCCGGGAAAGTTTTCCGACGATTCTCGGCCGTGGATGTTTCGAGCTGTTTTCTGGCGATTTGGGCCAGAATTGGAGGTTGTCATAGTTGATAGATGTGTTGGGCTAGAGGAGGAGAATTTACGGTGAGCTTGGCCGCCGGGAAATTCCTCCGGTTGACGGCGCGGCGGCGGCGGCGGTCAACGGCAGAGCTCCGGCGACCCGTTGACTCTTTGGTTTTCAATGAATTTGATGTCATTTTGCTCATAATCACGCCCGATCATCGCCTTGAGGTTTTTTTTTTGATTTGGATACCGTATTTTTAGTCGAGGGTTTATGTGGAGATTTCGGGAGTTTACGTTGATTATTTTGTATCGAGTTATATGTTTCCGGAAATGGTTGGTTTCCGAGGTGTGGTACAGTGTGATGAAGTGTGATTTTGATCAGTTATATTTTGTGATTATTTAGGGGATCGAGATCTTACGTTGGGCGAGGGATCTTCCGCCGGATCTCGTGATTAGCGCGTGTGCGCGCTGTGCTCATCTATGAGTGGACCTTTTTATTTCACTGTCGTAGCGAGTTCTTGATTTTCATATTTATTTACGATACGATGTTGAGATTATTTATTGTTTTGGTAGGTAATGTTTTATATTTTATATGGTGATGGCATTATTTAGCATCGATGCATTGGCTACTCGGCTGATCACCAGTAGTCAGATCCAGGGTTAAGAGATTCCCCTAATGTGCCCACTAGGCTTGAGTGATTCGCCTAATCTATCACCGTCGGGCTTGGGAGATTCGCCTGACCGTCGGGCTTGAGAGGTTCGCCTGACACCTCCATTCATTTTCCAAACTCGCTTTGCTTTATTTTATGATATATGTTTGGTGAGAAGCATATGATTATTTTTGTCCACTCACTCTAACGATTTTATTTGCCTTTCCCTTGGGCTTTTCGGTTTCCGTACCCAATTGACAGTTTAGATTCTGTGTCTTACGTCGTGGTCGGAGGCTTAGTGTTCGTGCTACCTTTCTTTTCCAGTAGGTTTCTTGTTTTGCCTACTGTTGTATATTCTTGTATACATATACACTAGAGGTTGCTCTGATACACTATTGATATGTTTTCCTATGATTTTCCCTGGATCTCTGTAAAGTATAGTTTTGATTACTACTTTACTTTATTGTTATGATATTGAGAAATCCGGATGGGATTGGTGCCCACGGTTTGGCTTTTGTGGCATAGGATGAAGCGTGTTTTCGGGTGCAGGTTAATGGCAATTCTGCGTCATAACGAAACTCTGCCGAAATTTTTGTAGTTTTTGCAAGTTCGTGTTTTCAAAAGGGGTTTGATTCCGATTTAGGAAACTAAATCGGGGTTAGTTCCTTTCAACTTGGTATCAGAGCATTAGGTTTCAGGTTCTGTAGACTCTTATAGTTGTGACACTTAGGGTATTTGAGTATGTACACCATGTCTGGAGCGATGACCCGACTGGCCAGCGGTTACTCATCAATGCTTCGGGTGTTGTGCATTCTTAAATGTCTGAAGTTTCATGATTACGTTCCTAGTGCTTGTGATCAATGCTTGTCTTGTATCAGTAGGATGCCTCCTCAACGTGGTCCTTGTGTTAATCGGGATGTGGATCTTGATGAGGATCGTCAGACGCATGACTTGCTGATGCGAGTGTAGCGTTTGGAGGAGCGTTTTGACCCTATGGTCAAAGCTCGTACTGCTGGAGCGACTGTCTTTTCAGGTTCAGCTGATCCAGAGATTTGTGAGGCATGGTTGGTTCAGGTTGAACGCGTTTGTGAGCATCTGCGTTTCACCCCTGAACAGATAACAGTGGCAGCAGTCGGTTTACTTGAGTCAGATGCATACTTTTGGTGGGTTAGCACCGATAGAGTTCCGGTTGATACTCCGTGGACTTTGTTTCAAGACTTGTTTATGCTGAGATACTTTAACCAGGCTACACAGCAGCGGAAGTATGAGGAGTTCACTAATTTGATGCAGGGCAGTATGTCTGTGCTTGAGTACCGGGACAGATTTACTCGCTTAGCTCGGTTTGCTCATGACATGGTGGCTACAGAGGAAGCCAAGTACCGTAGATTTGAGCTGGGCTTGAACTTGAGCATCAAGGGGACTCTGACAATGATGCCTCAGAACAACTTTGATGAGTTTGTGAGTGCAGTACTTCGAGGCGAGGATATCGAGAAGGAGAGGCAGATGAGATTCCAGTCTCGACGATTTGAAGAGGGTGGACCGAGTCAGGGACCTTCCAAGAGGCTGAGTTCTGATACTTCCGGATCGGCATCATCATCGGGCAGTGGACCGTATAGACCACCAGGTGGTGCACCTAGACATAGGCAGAGATGGAGAAGGGATCGACCGCAGAGGCCACAGTCTAGTGGGGGTTCCAGTGGATCCAGTTATCCTCGGCGTACCGGTGGCACTTTTACCGTACTGAGGGAGTACCCATTATATAGTCTCTGTAGCAGGCATCATCTTGGTCCATGTCAGTGAGGCCCTGTCGTTTGTTATCGTTGTGGCCAGGAGGGTCACTATTCGAGGAAATGTTTCCAGCTTGCTGGTGCCGGTGGAGAGGCAGCCCGGAGTTCCGGAGGAGGACGAGGTACTACTTCTGGGGCTAAACCAGTACAGTCTTCTGGCCAGGGTAGACAACAGGGTCACCCTCAGCGTGCACGACCAGCCGAGCAAGCCAGGGTTCATGCCATGTCATTGCGTGAGGGCAAAGCTTCACCGGAGGTTGTTATTGGTACATTGCATGTCTTTGGTTATCCAGTACTTACATAGCTAGATCTAGGTGCTACGCATTCATTCATATCATATAGATTATCATCTTTAGCTACTATGCATGCGTCTCCACTTCCGGGGTTGTGGAGAGTGTTGTATCCGTCTAGTGAGGTTGTGAGTATTGGTTGGGTGTATAGGGATTGTGAGATTTTTGTTGGAGGTCATGGTTTAGCTACTGATTTGTTATTGCTGGATATCGTCGACTTTGATGTGATTTTGGGTATGGACTTCTTGGAGACACATTGGGCTATGTTCGATTGTCACAAGAAGGAGGTTGTGTTTCGGCGACCAGGTTTTCTAGAGATACTGTTTCGCGGTGAGAAGAATACTTCATTGCCATGTGTGATTTCAGCGATGAAGGCTGATAAGATGATGAGGAAGGGTTGTGTTGCTTACTTAGCTCATGTTGTGGATACTACGACTACTGTACCAGATATTGGTGATATTGAGGTAGTTTCCGAATTTCTGGATGTGTTTCCGGAGGAATTACCGGGTATTCCTCCAGTTCGGGAGATCGATTTCACCATTGAGTTATTACCGGGCATTGAACCCATATCACAGGTACCTTATGGTATGGCACCAGTGGAGTTGAAGGAGCTACAAATTCAACTTCAAGAGTTGCTGGAGAAGGGTTTCATACGACCCAGTGTATCACCGTAGGGTGCTCCTGTACTGTTTTTGCGGAAGAAGGATGGTTCCATGCGGTTGTGCATTGATTACCGGAAACTAAATCAAGTCACTGTGAAGAACAAGTATCCATTGCCGTGGATTGACGATTTGTTTGATCAGCTCAAGGGAGCTTCGGTCTTTTCAAAGATTGATCTCAGGTTCGGATACCATCAGTTGAGGATCAGAGAGTCAGATGTGGCCAGGATAGCTTTCAGATCACGGTATAGGCATTACGAGTTCTTGGTTATGCCATTTGGGTTGACTAATGCCCCCACAACTTTTATGGACTTGATGAACCGGGTGTTCAGGCGGTTTCTGGACAAGTTTGTAATCGTGTTCATCGACGACATCCTGATTTACTCCAGAAGTGTGGGCCAGCACAAGAAGCATTTACGAGCGATTTTGCGAACTTTTCTGGACAATCAGCTATTTGTGAAGTTCAGCAAGTGTGAGTTTTGGTTGGATAGCGTGAAGTTTTTGGGTCACTTGATATCAGCTGAGGGAGTCAGCGTGGATCCTGACAAGATTGAAGCCGTGTTTAATTGGAGTAGACCTACCACCGTACCAGAGATCAGGAGTTTCTTGGGTTTGGCAGGTTACTATCGGCGTTTTGTGCAGGACTTTTCACGAATTGCCATGCCACTTACCAGATTGACGAAGAAAGGCGTCAAGTTCGAGTGCTCTGATGCACGTGAGGAGAGTTACTTGCTCCTGAAGGAAAAGTTGACTACTGCACCGGTTCTGACTTTACCTGACGACAGTGGTGAGTTCGTGGTTTACAGCGATGCGAAGTTGGGACATGGTTGTGTTCTGATGCAGCATGGAAGAGTGGTGGCTTACGGTTCCAGGCAGCTGAAACCACATGAAGTCAACTATCCTACCCATGATTTGGAGTTGGCTGCTATAGTTTTAGCTTTGAAGAGTTGGAGACACTACTTGAACGGAGCTCAGTGCAAGATATACACTAATCACAAGAGTCTCACTTATTTGCGCACGCAGCCAGACTTGAACATGAGACAGGGCAGATGGATGGAGTTGATCATTTATTATGATTGCACTTTCGAGTACAATCTAAGGAAGGCTAATGTTGTTGCTGATGCACTCAGTCAGAAATCTGGAGCCTCATTGTTTCAGGTGTGTGTGACCAGAGTTTTCATGTTAGCAGAGCTACGGGCAACGGGAGCTGAGTTTGAGTGAGATGATGATGATGGAGCCTTATTGGCTAGCTTCCAGGTCTAACCGGTATTGGTTGATCAGGATCGGGAAGCTCAGGATGCGGATTCCTACCTGTTGGACAAGAAGACCATCATTCGGAATGGTGTGCCAATAGAGTTTCAGTTGAGTGATGATGGTACGTTGCTATTCAAAGGCAGATTATGTGTACCCAGGGACGAGAGTTTGAAGAAAGAGATTTTAGACGAATCTCATTGTTCGGTGTATGCGATGCATCCCGACGGTACGAAGATGTTTCGTACACTTCGAGCTTATTACTGGTGGCGCAATATGAAGCGGGAGATTGCCGCATATGTGAGCAGATGTTTGATTTGTCAGCAGGTTAAAGCGGAGAGGCAGAAGCCTGCGGGAAAGTTGCAGCCCTTAGAAATTTCAGTTTGGAAGTGGGAGCACATTACCATGGATTTCGTGTATCAGTTACAGCGTACTTCGGCCGGTAATACTGGTATTTGGGTTATCGTAGATCGATTGAAGAAATCCGCTCATTTTCTTGCACTTCTGGGGAAGATTTCAGTGGGTAGATTGGCAAAGCTATATTTGGCAGAGATCGTTCGTCTGCATGGTGTGCCTGTATCTATTGTTTCTGACCGAGACAGTCAGTTTACTTCAGAGTTCTGGCATGCATTGCAGCGAGCCATGGGTACTAGATTGCATTTCAGTACAGCTTTTCATCCTCAGACTGATGGGCAGTCTAAGAGGACTATTCAGACTCTCGAGGATATGTTGCAGTCTTGTGTTTTGCAGTTTTGAGGAAATTGGGACCAGCAACTGCATTTGATTGAGTTTGCTTACAACAACAGTTATCAGACCAGTATTGATATGGCACCTTATAAGGCCCTATACGGGAGGCAGTGCCGCACTCCATTGT
The DNA here is from genome assembly GCA_946800695.1 of Geum urbanum. Classification (NCBI taxonomy): domain Eukaryota; kingdom Viridiplantae; phylum Streptophyta; class Magnoliopsida; order Rosales; family Rosaceae; genus Geum; species Geum urbanum. The sequence goes on from OX327017.1 coordinate 5,781,878, forward strand.
GTTGGAGTGAGGTGAGCGAGTGATGGCTTATTGGCCCTGATCTGATGAAGAGCACCATGGAAGACATTCAGATTATCCGAGACAGATTGAAGATTGCCCAGGATCGCCAAAAACGTTATGCGGACGTGAGGAGAAAGAGTCTCGAGTTCGATGTGGGCGATTGGGTCTTCCTGAAACTATCTCCGTGGAGGGGAGTTGTGCGTTTCAGGAAGCATGGCAAGCTTCGACCACTATACATTGGTCCGTACGAGATTACCGAGAGGGTTGGTGCGTGGCTTATAGACTTGAGTTGCCGTCCGAGTTGGCCTGTGTACACGATGTTTTCCATGTTTCGATGTTGCGGAAGTATATTCCAGATCCATCACATGTGTTAGCGCCACATCAGCTTCCTATCCGGGAGGATTTGACATATGTGGAGGAGCCGGTACAGATTCTCGATCCACGTGAGCAGGAGTTGAGGCACCGTGTTATACCGCTAGTGAAGGTCTTGTGGCAGAATCACTCGGTTGAGGAGGCCACCTGGAGACTGAGCAACGTATGCGGGAGCAGTATCCGCATCTGTTCACCTAGCAGGTACGTAAATTTCGAGGTATAAATTTTTTTAAGGGGGGTAGATTTGTGACGACCCGAACCAGAATCAGTATAGTAATCGGCTTAATCCACGAATTTGTGCGTAATCACAGTTTTCCGTAATTAATTGAATTGGCGGTTTTGATCACGACTTAATTATAGGGCGAGAACTTGAGTTGAGTCTCTTCACGAGAGTTGTTGTACGCGTGATTTCAAGTTCATGGGTAGTTTCGGATAATTATTTCGACGACCAAGGAATATGTTATGAATATTTGAAATCACGGAGTTTCGTCGTGTTTATCCGTTCGTATTTGAGTTATCTGAAACGTGGATGTGATTCGTTTTGGACCATCGATCGTATCGAGCCGCGAGTATAAATATCAGAAATATTCGAAAATTTTTCGAAAAACACTGTTTGGAAGTTTGATCGGCGTTGACCAGTCTTGGATGCGTTGACCCGCATTGACCAAAGGAGAAAACCGGCCACTGTTTGACTCGCCGGTGACCTTTCATTTCCGGCCACCTCCGGCTCCGATTTGGGTATGAATCGTTCCTCTCATGATTTGCAACTGTTTAGAACTTGGAATTTTGAAAATTGGTTTCGATTTGAGGGAGAACGAAGTGTTTGAAATTTGTGATTTTCTGGCAGAATCGACTCCGTTTGGGGGCGGCGCTCCGGTGAATTTCCGATGAGGTTTTTGAGTGGAATCGTTTGGGTTTTGCTCAAGGATGATTTCTCCTTTGGTTTGGAGGGACGAGGTGGCGTGACGGCACCGGAATCGGCCGGGAAAGTTTTCCGGCGATTCTCGGCCGTGGATGTTTCGATCTATTTTCCGGCGATTTGGGCCGGAATTGGAGGTTGTCACAGTTGAGAGATGTGTTGGGCTTGAGGAGGAGAAGCTACGGTGAGCTTGGCCTCCGGGAAATTCCTCTGGTTGAAAGCGAGGCGGCGGCATCGGTCAACGGCGGAGCTCCGGCAACCTGTTGACTTTTTGGTTTTCGACGAGTTTTATGTCATTTTGCTCGTAATCACACCCCGATCATCGCCTTGAGGTTTTCGAGTTGATTTGGATACCAGATTTTTAGTCGAGGGTTTATGTGGAGATTTCGGGAGTTTACGTCGGTTATTTTGTATCGAGTTATATATTTCCGGAAATGGTTGGTTTCCGAGGTGTGGTACAGTGTGATGAAGTGTGATTTTGATCAGTTATATTTTGTGATAATTCAGGGAATCAAGATCGTACGTTGGGCGAGGAATCTTCCGCCGGATCTCGTGATTAGCGTGTGTGCGCGCTGTTCTCATCTGTGAGTGGACCTTTTTATTTCACTGTCGTAGTGAGTTCTTAATTTCCATATTTATTTACGATACGATGTTGAGATTATTTATTTTTTTTGGAGGTAATGTTTTATATTTTATATGGTGATGGCATTATTTAGCATCGATGCATTGGCTAATTGACTTATCACCGGTAGTCAGATCCAGGGCTGAGAGATTCCCCTGATGTGCCCACTAGGCTTGAGAGATTTGCCTAGTCTATCACCGTCGGGATTGAGAGATTCGCTTGACCGTCAGGCTTGAGAGATTCGCCTGACACCTCCATTCATTTTCCGAACTCGCTTTGCTTTATTTTATGATATATGTTTTGTGAGAGGCATATGATTATTTTCGTCCACTCACTCTAACGATTTTATTTGCCTTTCCCCTGGGCTTTTCGGTTTCCGTGCCCAGTTTATAGTTCGGATTCTGGTGTCTCACGTCGTGGTTGGAGGCTTAGTGTTCGAGCTACCTTTCTTTTCCAGTAGGTTTCTTGTTTTGCCTACTGTTGTATATTCTTGTATACATATACATTAGAGGTTACTCTGATACACTACTGATATGTTTTCGTATGATTTTCCCAGGATTTCTGTAAAGTATAGTTTTGATTACTACTTTACTTTATTGTTATGATATTGAGAAATCCGGATGGGATTGGTGTCCACGGTTTGGCTTTTGTGGCATAGGATAAATTTTGTTTTCGGGTGCAAGTTAATGGCAATTCCGCGTAGTAACGAAACTCTGCCAAAATTTTTGTGGTTTTTGCAAGTTCGTGTTTTCAGAAGGGGTTTGATTCCGGTTTAGGAAACTAAATCGGGGTTAACTCCTTTCAGTTGGGTCGTCACAAATGGTATCAAAGCAAGGTTCAACGCTCGGACCAAACTAATGTTGTGCACTTGTATTTTCTAAATTGATTACCATAGTGTGAATGCTCGTATTGAGATTTAGATTGTTTATCTTGTTCTTATTGAATACTGAATTACTGACATCAATAATCATCGAATGGGTATTATAAAATGATTATGTTTCCTATGGCGATCTAGGTCCAGATGAGTGGACTTTGGCTTTTCATAGTCGAGTATGTGAGCGTTGGAGCTGAATTAGATTTGTCTATTATTTATGATAGTAATTACACTTTACGACTTCTTTTATACTAGCTAGAGTTATTAATGGTGACGTTTTTTAGTTGCGTAGTTCTTCATGCTTTTATATTTTTAGTTCCGCTCAGCTTGATTTCTAGATATATTTAGCGTTTATGCTTATGTTTGTACTCCAGCTAGTTCGATTTTCATGTTAGTTTGTTTTAGAGTATGACACTTTCAAATTAGTGCCCAGTTCAGTTGTAGCTCAGTGGACATCTTAAATCATTTTCAGTGTTTATGTTCTCACGATTTTAGTTCAGCTAGCCAGAATTTTGATTTTGGTGCTAGAATATGACACGTTCAGTATTGCGTCTAGTTCAATTTTAGTGTATGACGCTTCGGATAAGCATCCAGCTCATCTAAATATCAGCTTACATTATGTTAGTTTGTGGGCATAGATTTCAATTATTGTCATGAAGCATAGCTACTCAATCTTTGAGGGCGCTAGGATGGGTTAAAGGCCCTTATGAGAGTAGGTTTGGCTCCTTCTAGCTTGAATCTCCGTGAACCTGCAAAACCAGTCGGAGCACGGTGTGGCACAATGCTTAGACCTTCCGAAGCTTAAGTGAGAACTTATCCTCATAATTGTATAGTGATTAGGACGGAGTTACGTTACCTGAGACCATGTATGGACAGCCTATATATAGAGATCATGCTAGGTCTAAGCATAGTCCTTATCGAACTAGACTACTTTTTATTAGGAAAGGAGGAACCCGTTAAGGAATAGATCTCGGTATCCAAAGCCAATCAAATCTTATGATTACCACAGGCCCTTTGGCATAATCCCATCAGATACACATAAATATTACCTTGTTTCTCTCAGATTCTGTCAATCCCCTGAGCTCTGACCGTATAGTTCCTCATGGTCAGATTTCCTAGACTCCCTGAGGTTGGACCTTACCTTACGATTGTCATGCCATTGAATAGTCTAGAGACCACTACAACATTCCAGATGCTTCCAAAAACCTCTCGATAATTCATTCTCCAACTAGAACCCTAATCGTCCAAGCCCAGGCCCATTTTTGGCCTCATCAAACCTCATCCAGAATCGGATTACCCAAGCCCATCTTTCCCTAGCTCAGGTGGCCAAAACTTACTCCCATAAATACCCCCACAGCAGTGTGAGGTTCGACACGTGTTGGCCTCGTGTTGCTGTCATCCAAGCTCCACCAATCCAGATTTCAAAAAACTCTCCAGCTTTCCCAACATGTCGCGCACGAAATCCCAAGTATGTGCCTCCACCGTACCACCTTCATCATGACTCCTCTGTCATATACTCTCGTTAGCATTCACTCCTCTCTCCAACTGTCATGACCCTTTCCATTCTCACCTGTTTTCGAATCCAATGACATCCCTTGAAATCTGAAACCATCTATCCCTTCATACAGTCATCCTTCCTCTCTTCATACCTCTTCACCGTATATAAATCAAAATCTCTCTCCTTTCTCATTTTTTTCACTTCTTCTCACTTACCCAGACTCCTAGCTTTACCCAGAAAACCTCTCTGCAATCCTAAAGCTTTATACTTTCGCTTCCGAGGGAGAACCTAGAACTTCAGAAAATCAAGAAAGCATCAATGGCTGCCAACAAATCCTCTTCCCCTACTCCAGACGAAATCATCGGCCATACCATCACTATTCTTCAAGACCCAAACACCATCGATTAGATCGACATCTCCAAACCACTCGCCACCACCGTGCCTATTCTCTAAATGTTGCCATCCACTGCTACTCCGACCGCCATTCTACCTAGCCGGGAGTACTCTTCATAAACTATTCAGAATCCTCCTTCACCCACTACTTTCAATATGGATAAGGTCGAGATCATCCAACCCCCAATTCTGAAGGTCGAGGTTGATCCCACCCACGTGCAGTTCCAGTCATGCACCGCTAAGGCTACTTTAAAGAAAGCTTGTAAGGAGTTGTATCCATCGATCTTGAAGGGCAATTCCATCGAGGCCAATGCCTCCTTCATTCAGTCCTTCCACTAGGGGCACAATGAAAATTTCTGGTTCGTTCTAGTCCAAGATGAAGCAAAAGTATCAGAGCTTGAGAAAGCTCATGGTCTGGGCCTGCTCGTCCACCCATTTTATATCATCTATGGGCTTACCTTTCCAATCCCGGCCTTCATTTGTGCTGCTTTGGAGTTCTACGGTGTTGCTGTGGAGCAGTGGTACCCAGATAGCTTGAGACTGCCGCATGGGTCTGCCGGAGTTCAGGCTCCTCTTTGAAGCCAAGCCTACTCTGCTCAACTAGTTGTATCTTTCTCAGCAAATCATGTACATCAAGGACTGGAAGAATACCTCCATCCTTCTCTTCGAGAATTTGGAAAAGCTTGGTTAGGAAGCTGGCTTCAAGGTCCCCACCACTATCAACCGCATATCCAAGCTTACAGAAGAGTTGACCAGAGCCTTCAAATTCTACTACGACCTCATGGACGACGCCCTCTCTATTCCCCCTAAGTACCGCAAGTGCTGGTGGCAATGGAGCAAGGAATGCCTCGGCCCTACAGGACATCCAGCCCTTCTAGCACGGGAATCGCTAGGTGCTAACTGAGGTCTTTCGAGCCCCTCAGGTCCACAAGAAAGGAGCCTCGACCCCCAACTCCATACACGTTTAGGCTCTAATTGAGCCGGGGAGGTCTCCAAGCCCAAGAAGAGGAAGTTGGTAAAGACCGTCAAGCTCAGCAAGGGCAAGACCCGAGCTTTGACCCAGTCCAAGGAGCCCAAGGAAGTCCATCAATTAGTTTCCCCTGCTGCTACTACTACTACTACTACAATTTCTCCTGCTGCTATTGTGATCATCCCTCCTCCTCTTGAAGATCTCCCACATTCATCTCCTCCTCACAAGAGGATGAAGTCTGCTACTTATGCCCACTCCCAGCTCTTCTTGTCCGAGCCGGGATCTTCCAAGCTGGCGGGCTTTTCTCTTGGTAAGCTTACTCTCCTCTGTGCTTTGTCTTTAAGATCGTGCTTATATTCTGAACCATCTTGTATGTTTCTTGTGTTGTGTTTGATGGACATATGTGAACTGTTATGTCGTTGCTTGTACAAATCCTCTTTGGTAGTTGATCGAAGGTATTGTCTATGATCTCTTGAGGGTCTACGTCAAGAAGAGCCAGCCCGGCTAGGGCTACATCATCCAGCCTCCTCATGATCTGACACAGGAGGAGATTGAGAGCCTTGGTGAAGGTGTTGTGCTTCCTCGTGTGAAGAAGCACATCCTTTCACAATTCTTCTCTAGCCTAGCCCGTGCTGATATCGCTTGCTCCTCTTTGACCTCCATGATGCTCGAGCAAGACGCCAAGGACCTTGGGTCCTTGGATGCCAAGGACTTGATCTCAATGTCTTGGACCTCCCTACACCGGGTAACCTTTCCTTTCCAACTTAGGCTATCTTTTAGTGCTATCTTCTTTACTTTCTTACATCTGACTTAACAAATGATTTTTTTCTACAGTCTTCCATCACCCTTACTGTCACCCTCGGGCGCCTTCATGCCAATGCCCGTAAGGCGAATAAGAGGGCTATGGAGACAGAGTAGAAGGCCAAGGAGTCTACCTCCAAGGTCAAGAGCTAGAGGCCAAGATTCATAAGCTCGGGGATGCCCAGACCCATACCTTCCTTATTATTAGCCAGAAAAAGAGGGCCCTTGAGGAGGAGCGCTCCCTTCATGATAGCGAGGTGAAGGCCCTGAGGTCTGAGCTTGAGAAGGCTTGGGGAAACGCAAAGGAAGAAGCTAAGGAAGCTGAGCCCAAGCTTGAAGAAGCTTTGGATGCAAAGGACTGGGAGTGCGAGGACCGTTTATCTATATTGGAGGAAATTCATGGGCTCTAACATGAGTTTTAATGAGTAGACTGGGAGCAAGAACACAAGGAGCTTATCTATGCCTACAACCTTTATGTCGCTTTCGAGACCGAGTCTGAGTGAAGCCCCCTGTCTGTTTTAAAGGGTGCATGTCTCCATGTAATAATGCTAGGACCCTTTTCTCAAACAATTTTATCTTTCTTAGCCTATGTAGTTTTTACTGATCATGGCCTCAGCTTTAGCTTAGAGAATTCATATGCCAAGAGTAAATATGAACATCGTGCTTAGTTTATAATGCTTAATTTATCGAACTTAGCTTTTTCATGCTTTTCTTTCATTCCTTTCACTTTTATATCAAAGTTTAGGGGATCTGCCTCTGAGTGTCTATGGCCTTAGTGCGACTCTTGGATCCCCAATTTTCCAAGCTAATGATCTCAAGAGAGGCTTGAGGAGATCCTTGGTAACTTTAAGGTCTCCTGGGAGGTGCTTGCGATTTTAAGACTACTTCCCGAGTACGGGGTGTGCACGCTTATCCCCAGGTCTGTACAAAGACCATCGTACTTCAAACCCATCCCATAACCAAGTCCCTTGTTCTTGTGCTGGGGCAACCGTGCCCCCAGCTTGGCCCAATGATTCCTTCTTTATGCCTTTTCTAGCCAACACCGTGCATAATCTAGCAGTAGCCCTATCTCCTTGGATGATGACGGGCCCCTCTAGTGTTGGATATTTTAGAACTTGGTGGTAGGTCAATGCTACCGTCCTCATCTTGTGGAGCCACGGTCTTCCCAAGATTGCATTGTGAGGGGAAGGGGCATCAACCATTGCGAACCAAACAATTGGGTTAGTGAGGGGTGTTCCAACCTGGATGGGAATGATTCCTAGAAGCCTCACTCTTGATCTTTCAAATCCCATGAGGGTCGTGCAGTGATCCTGGATTGCGCCCATCAGGCCCATTCTCTCCACAACATCCTTGAATATAACACTCACAGCTGCTTCGTTGTCAACCAAGACCCTGGCAACTGTCATATGAGCCATTCTGATGTTAAAGACCAAGGCGTCATCGTGGTCGTCCTCCTGCCTGAAAACTATAGAAGGTTGGTTCTCATACGAGCCTTGGGCTCACCCCAGGCTCTGAGCCTCTTCAGTTCATGCTCATTCTTCTTAAGGGTTTCCCCCAGCTCTCCTGCCTCAACCATGATACAATTCAAGCTGGGGAGGGTAGAACAGGATACAGTTTAGCATAAGATACTTCTCTTATTAGACCTTAGGTGGTGGGTGTAAGGTCTATTTGTTCCCCTGACACATACTATTACCTTGCGGCTTCAACTAATCTTCAAGTTTTTTTATGTACTCTTTTGTCAAGTATTCCCAGCAGTACTCCTGGTCCCCTAGCTCTGCGAAGTGTCGCTTGAGGATGCCATAATCAATCATTTTGTGCCCGTTCGCCTTGTGGTAAGCACAAAAGTCACTAGAGTCGTTCTTGTTGGTCATTAGAGGTGTCCTCTTGAGCCATGGCTCCTTCTTAATGTGGTGGAGTACGGTTGCGATTAGGTTCATCATGGACGGAACAAACATCTTTCCCCCTTGGTCAGCTACCTGGTGCCCTGATGCCTTTCTCTTATAATCGTAGTTGTTCCTTCCCTGGCTTGTCGGTCGTATTTCTCCTCGTGCTGGTTCCACCCCCAAATGTCTTCTTTACTGGGGAGTCTCTAATGCTATAGGTCCTCATGTTCTCTACCCGGGTGTAGTCTAGGGTCTCATGGTAGACAGTTGACAGGTCCTTGGGGTCTTGTTCCTAATTAATTTACTAGCCAATTTTAAATCCATGTCCAACAGATTGATGAACGTTGTGGTTGTTACAGTATCGTCCTTGTAGTCAACCGTCGCGTACTCCTTCATAAACCTCGTGACCCAGTCTCTCAGGCCCTCTCCTCGTTTCATCTTGAGGGATGTGAGATAAGTCACATCCTTCGTTCCCTCAACATTGCTCTCGTATTTTTTAAAGAAAGCCGCTTTCAGACTTCTCCAAACCACGATTGAAACTGGGGGGAAGCGTTTCGTACCACTACAAGGCGTAGTCCTTCAGGCTTGCCTAGAACATCTTGCACATCTAAGCGTCGTTCGATTGGCTAATGGCCATGGCTAACTTATAGTTTCTCATGTGCTGGTATAGGTCTGAGTCTCCCGAGTACCTGTCAAACCTGGGATGACTCCACTTCTAAGGTGGCTCTACATCCTGGATAAACTGAGCCAGAGGGTTTTGGAACATTCTCCGAGACTTCTGCTCTACCTCCAATTCCTTCTTGGACATCCCCTTTTTCCTCAACTTCTCAATTTCTTGGTTAGTTAGAATCTTGTGGGCACGTTGCGTCTCCATGAATTCCTTTATCATGCTCCTAAGGCCCACGACCCCGAAGGTTTCCACGTTCGTTGCTTTCTCTTGTTGGTTGTCCTACATGGCTACTGGGACTTCCCGTTCCATATGTATGGGTGGATCTGGTGTGACCAGCCCTTGCTTTTTCAGAAGCTCTACCACATTCAGCAATATAGCCTGAACAACAGCCATAGTGCCCCCCAGCTCGTTCATGCTCCTGGAGACCCCGTATGTAGATTGATGTAGCGCAATCATATCAATCCTCAGATTTGTGTATCGCTCGTAACCCCGATGGAGGTTATGATTGACCTTCGCCCTCCATCCCCTAGCTTCTTCATTTTCCTGATTTGATCCTTCTTCTTCGCATATGTGCCCTTCATCCGCAAGGTTCCATGGCAGAACTTGATGAGAGAAGGTGTTTCCATGCTTCGACACCCAGGTGTCAGGGGTGATCTGGTTGTCTCCCACAGGTAGGGTTATATCCTTGTTATGCTGGTTGTTCATGTTGGTGTTGTCTTCCATGTCTTTTCGTTCATGGGAGTTAGCCTAAGGTTCTGCTCTCAATGAAAGCACCAATTTGAGAAACCAAATTTATATCCCTCTAGCTTGAATCTCCGTGAACCTGCAAAACCAGTCGAAGGACGGTGTGACACCATGCTTAGACCCTCCGAAGCTTAAGTCAGAACTTCCTCAGAATTGTATAGTGATTAGGGTAGAGTTACATTACCTGAGACCATGTATGGATGGTCTATATATAGAGATCGTGCTAGGTCTAAGCATAGTCATTATCGAATTATACTACTTTTTATTAGGAAAGGAAGAACCCCTTAGGGAATGGATCTCTATACCACAGGGCATTTCAAATCTTATGGTTACCACAGGACTTGAGGTCTGACCTTGCCTCAGGATTGTCATACCACCGAACAGTCTAGAGACCTCTATAACGTTCAAGATGCTTCCAAAAACCTCTCGATAATTTATTCTCTAACCGAAAGCCTAATCGTCCAAGCCCAGGCCCATTTATGGCCTCATCGGACCTTATCCAGACTCGGATTACCCAAGCCCATCTTTCCCTAGCTCGGGTGGCCAAAATTGACTCCCACAGCCGTGACCTAAGATTCTCAGAATGGCTACTCACTTTTTGAGGGCATCAGGATGAGTTCGAGGCCATGACTTGGGTGCACATTTTTCACAGTTTAGCATTTTTAATTAGCACTATGATCAGTTCGAATTCCGAATATCATTCAGATATCACTATTTATGTGAAAATAATCAGATACTCGCATATGTGTAGATTATTTACGATATATCATCAGAGATTATGTAACAATCTGATGATGGATTGTTCGTATGTTTTAATTTCTATCGAGTTCCAGCTATGTCTAATACCGTTTACAGGTTATTCTGTTTAATTTGTTCTCTAGTATCAGAGACATCATTCAATAATTTTTAATGAATTTGATGTGTAATTGGATTGTACCTGAGCTTTGTGTATATAGTTGTGAGAATGTTGAGATGTGATAGTTGAGAAATTCGGAAGAGCATTAGTGGCTCGCGGTATAGGTTTTGAATTGTGATTTGAAGTGTAATTAAACAATTTGGTAGGTTTGGGCATCCTACTTTTAGGGGACGTTCTACCCAATTTTTCATAGAAATTTTCAGGTGTTTTCGTAGTTTTATGTTGCAATTTCGAGGACGAAATTATTTTAATGGGGGTAAATTGTGATATCCCTATTTTTTTTATATTATTTATGTTATTCATGAATAATTCGAGTTTGATTTAGAGATCGCGGTAAAAGATTTTTATCATCGATAAGTATCTAGGTGTCTCGGGTTGACTTTGGTAAAAGTGTTGAATTTGTCGAAACGAGTTCGTGGACACGAGAATCGTCGAATTCAGAATTATGACAAGAAAGTTATGATCGACGAAAGTTTTTCAAAAATTAATTACCGAGTTACCGCATTTAGAATAATATATATATGTGTGTGTGGGGGGGAGGGGTTTCCTTTTCGGGGAGGGGGGAGGGGAAGGGGGAGATAGAGGTGGACTTTCGGTCAACCCTCTCTCCCAAAGAGAAAGAGAGAGTAGCGACGGTTTAAGGCAGTTGCCGGTAGCGCCACGCCGTCCGGCCATCTCTGACCACGGGGTTAGTTGGGTTTGACTCAGCTCTATCCTCTCTATCTAATTCTGGCCTTTATTCCGACGATGGATCATCGAGGAGAGAGAATCGAAGAGAAGAAATTCCTAGGGTTTTCTGGGTTCGGGCTCGACGCCACTGGCGTGGTTTCCAACTGATTCAGGTATGAAACCGAGGTCATGAGAACCTGTTTATGGGTTGTCTTAGCTTGTATTGATTGTTTTGCAGGTTTTGCATCGATTGGAATCGTAATCGTTCGATTCGGATTGGATTCGGTTCTGCGGAGCCGGTACTTCTTGGCGGTGGGATTCAGAGGGGTTTTGCTCCCCACCTCATCATGAGACAATTGAGGGTAGTCTCGAGCTCCACCATGGCTCAACAGCAGAGATCAGAGCCAAAATCAATTTCTGGCCGTGAGCTTTCAGGGTTGATTTCGGCCAAACGTACCAAAATTTGCCTTTGGTCATTTGAGCAATGTTGTTGGGCTCTTCATGACCTTTCAATCGAGGTATTCATCGTCGTCTCGTAGGCGGCACATACCGACGTCTATGGCGGCGCGTGGCCGAAAATTTGTCTGAAAAACTTTATTTTCCGAAACTTATCGAGTTCTATGTCGATAGGTTTGTATTGGGGATACGAACACAGTCATGAAGTTAAAATGTGATTTAGGCTTTGTCATCCCAGTAAGTGTGCGGTGGTGACGGGGTTCGCCACCAGTGGCGGTGTTGGCGATGGAGAAATTAGTTTTGTTTTATGTCGTTACGACTATTTCATCGTAACAAGTTTTCTAATCTGTTCTTCATTTGATTTTGTCGAATTGGGTTTTTTGATTGAGTACTCCCTCGATTTATCCTATTATTTTATTATTTTTCAAGACTTTTCACAGGGGTCGAGTCGTCACATATTTGGGGCGCGTAGCTCTAGGGGTTAGGTTGGGCTCAAGGAGAGGAACCTTTTGAGGGGTTATTCGTCGCCGTTGTTGCCGGCCGCTGGAAAGTGGTTTTTCGGTATGTTTATGCTATTTTTTACCAAATGCCGGCAAACGCGACTTCGGTCCAGAAATGAAAGTGGTAGAGCTTGTGAAGATATTTGCAACATGCGGTCGAACATCCACATTGGAGAGGATTCACTGTTGGCGTGTGTGACCCACACGTCGTTGCCAATCAAGCCATGTGAGGGCCATGCACTGTCGTCCACGGCCGAGCTCCTGTGAGGGAGATTGTGAAATTTTTGGACGGGACTTTCGAGGTTATTTCTAGAATGTATTTCCATAGTTTTACCTATTCTGATATTATGTACTCCGTTTGGACAGGACATCGTGTTCGGGACTCTTGCAGCGAAAGGAATTCCGCTGGACCTCAGTAATAGTCATAGACTTATGACTGGACCTTTATTTTCACAGTTGATAGCGAGTTCATGATTTTATGCATATTACTGTTTACAGTATATTTTCAGAGCATTTATTTGGAGGTTTACATTGTGATGGTTTATTTAGTCGCATCGATGCTCTAGCTATTCGATTAATCACCAGATAGACCGTCGGACCGGATTAGGACAAACAACCTGCCCGACCCAGATTGTCTCGGGTTAGGACGAATGCCCTACATCATCCCATTTTTCCAGTTATTCCGGGTTAGGACAAACACCTTGAACGACCACCTCCATTGCATTTTAGTTTATAAGTTTTGGACTCGCATTATGTCACGAAAATCAGTGGAAAGACATGATAGATTAGATTTTTTTTATTTACGTTGATTATATGATTTTGTCCACTCACGCTAACATTTTATATTTTAATACCTGTCCCTGGGATTTTCTGTTTTCGTCACCCAGGCTGCAGTGTATATCCTAGATGTGCCTGGTATCATCGAAGGCTTTAAGTCCACCAGTCATCCTTTCAGCTGTATATCTCAGCTCACTGTCGATTTTTGTCATTTGTACCATATGTATATAGAAGTTGCTCTGAATACTAGTCGTATGATGTTATTTCTGTAAGGAACATGTAAATAGAGTGTATACTAAATAGCTAAGTCAGCTTCTCAAGTTATCATAGAGTTATTTTCCTTTGTATTCAGAACCAGTACCTTGTAAAATGCTTTTAATTTTCTAAGTTGAGTTTCTGGTTTTGGTTATGTCATTTGTTGAGAAATCTGGATGGACATCGGTTGTCCACAGTGTGTCTGTGGAATTAGTTTGTGAAGTGCCTCTTTCTGCAGGTTTTTTGTAGTCTCAGTTTCAATGGAAGTTATGTCAAAAATTTTGTAGAAATTCTCAGTTATGTTCAGTCATTAGGTCACATATTCTGTAGACTCCTTTAGTCATGTCAGTACATGCATTTGATTGTGAACAACACTCCTGAGAGGATGACTCGACCGCTTAGCGGATCCCCATTACTCCAAGTGTTGTGGATTGTTAGATGTCTAGAGTCTCTTTGTATAGCCAGTTTGTGACTTCTTTCAATGAGCTAATATGTTTTTGGACTCAAGTCCATATACCTCGAAAACTAGCCAACGGGATGATATGCATTCCTTGGCTCAGCAGATGCGTGAGTTAATTTCTCGCATGATGCTAGGATCACGAGAGGATCATAAGGATCTAATTACCTTGGCTACCATGACTCTGAGACGAGTGAGAATTGGCTTATGAAGATCTAGGCAGTGGCAGGTCTCTGGCAGGACCATGCATATTACTGGTGGCAGGGGACTGGGAAGAACGAAGCCATCACTTTGTGGACAGAGTTCATTGAATCATGAGTCGCTTCTTTAGTGAAGCATCAGAGTAGCAGAGTTATGAAGAATTTATGAATCTCCGGCAGGGAGACATGTTTGTAATGGAGTATCCAGATCGTTTCACTCGCTTGGCTCGATTCGCACCAAATTCGGTCTGGTAATGAAAGAAAAGTGCTAGAGGTTTGAGCAAGGTCTACAGTCTAAGATTGCTCTATACTTATCTGGTGTGCCATGTGCTGTTTTTGATGAGTTTGTTAATGCTGCTATAAGATGTGAGGATAGGCTTCGAGCTGAGCGAGGCCCGATTCGATGATTTGAGGAGGGTAGGCCTAGTCAAGGTCCTTCAAAGAAAGAGGTCAAGTACTTCTAGTTACACTACATACTCAGGTGATGGATCTCACACTCCTGCACCTATTACACGTCATCCGAGTCATTTTCAGATATGGTTAAGGAGAGGTTGACCACAGAGGCAAGGATATGGTGCTAGTTCTAGTTGATCTAGTGGACCTTGTTTTACTCCATCAGTGCCTAGAGATTTTCCTTTATGCAATCAATGTCACAAGCAACCTTATGGGCAGTGTCAGTTTAGGACATCAACTTGTTTCAGTTGTGGCCAGACGGGTCACTTTGCTAGGGAGTGTTCACATAAGGACTCTCTAGGTGGATTTCCGGAGCAAAGTTTTGGTGGTGATCAGGGAGCCACTTCTGGGTTAAAGCCGCACCACCACCTAGATAGCCAGCCTATCAGGATCAAAACCAGAGAGGGCGACCGGCTGGACAGACTGAGCATGCCCGACTACATCCTATGACTCTTCAGGAAGGCTGGACAACTCTAGAGTTGATCATCGGTACGTTATATGTTTTTCGTTATGCTTTCTATACTTTTAATGATCCAGAGGCGACACTCTTTTATCTCCATGAGATTAGCAATAATAATTAACGTACATTTTACTCCTTTATTGGTGATATGGCGAGTGACTTAACCCTCTTGTGAGGTGGTTTTAGTCGGATTAGTTTATAGAGGTTATAGTGTTATGGTTGGAGGTTTTGGGTTGTCTGCCGACTTGATACTTCTTGATGTCACGGATTTCGATTTGATTGATTTTCATCGAAAAGAGGTGGTGTTTCAAAGTTTGGGTTTGCCTACGATTTTATTCTGTGGAGAACTAAATGTTCTTTCTTCGTTCCTTATTTCAGCCGAGAAAATATTATGGAATGGGTGTACAACCTATTTGGCGTATGTCGTGAACAATAGTGTTTCTACCCCTAACCTAGAGGAGAATGCTATGGTTAAGGAATATCCTGATGTATTTCCTTAGGAGTTACCGGGTCTACCTCTAGAAAGGGAAATTGACTTAACGATTGAGTTACTTCTGGGTACAGGTCCCATAGCTCAGGTGCTGTACCGTATGGCTCCAGCTGAATTGAAGGATTACAGGTTCAACTTCAGGAACTGATTTATAAAGGTTTCATCCGTCCTAGTGTATCTCCGTGGGGAGCTCTAGTTTTATTTTTCAAGAAGGATGAGTCTATTAGATTATGTGTTGACTATCGAAAACTAAACCAGGTAACAGTGAAGAACAAATATCCACTGCCTCGTAGTGATGATTTGTTTGATTAGTTGAAGGGAGAAACAGTATTCTCCAAGACTGATCTTCAATCGGGATATCGTCAGTTGCGGATTAGATAGTCATATGTCTTTAGGACCTCATTCTGATCGCATTACGGGCACTATGAGTTTCGTGCGATGCCATTTGGTTTGAAGAATGTACATGCTGCCTTCATGGAATTGATGAATTGAGTGTTTAGGGCCTATCTTGATAAATTTGTCATTGTATTTATTGACGATATCCTGATTTAATCAAAGGATGTGAGACAACATGTGAGGCATCTACATGTAGTTTTGGAGAAATTAAGGCAATCTCAGTTATACGCCAAGTTCAGTAAATGTGAGTTATGGTTAGATATTGTGAAATTTCATGGCCATGTGATTTCAGCAGATGTTGTTTGTGTTGATCCTGACAAGGTGGAGGCGGTGTTAAATATGAGCAGACTTGCTAGTGTGCCTGATATTAGAAGTTTTCTGTATTTAACTGGTTACTATCGTCGATTTGTGTAGGACTTTTCACGAATTGCAACATCTCTCACAAAGCTCACAAGAAAATGAGTTAAATATAAATGGTCGAAGGTTTGTGAAGAGAGTTTCCAGACTCTGAAAACAAGGTTGAGCATAACCCCTGTGTTGACATTACCAGACGATAGTGGGGAGTTTACTGTTTTCAGTGATGCCTCTAAGTTAGGTTTAGGTTGTGTATTGATGCAGTATGGTAAGGTGGTCAAGTAAGGATCACGACAATTGAAACCTCATGAGGCAAACTACCCTACTCATCATATGGAGTTAGCAGTGATAGTTTTTGTATTGGAAATCTGGAGACATTATTTATATGGTGCTAGATGTCGAATTTTAACTGATCATCAAAGTCTTACATATCTCCTCACATAGCCAGAATTGAACCTGAGGTAGAGAAGTTGCATGAAGTTGATAAGTGATTATGAATGCATTTTTTAGTATCACCCTGAAAAGGCAAATGTTGTTGCATACGCTCTTAGCCGAAAGAATGGAGTTTCTTTGTCTCATATTCAGGTGGTTCGTGTATGACTGCTTACTAAGTTGCGAGCCACTGGAGCAGTGTTGTACACTGATGAAAGTGAAGAAGGAGTTCTATTCGCCAGTATACAAGTTTAACCCATTCTAAGGGATAGAGTACGTGAATTACAGGATTCTAATATTTCAATTTTGAAACTAAAAGGAGTTGTGCATGATGTGGGACAATCAGATTTCACAGTAACAAGAGATGGATTGTTGGTATTCAAGAATCGACTCTGTGTTCCAAATAACGAGGAGTTGAAGTAGGAAATAGTCGACGAGGCTCATTGTTCAGCTTATGCTATGCACCCGAGTAGCATAAAGATCTATCGAACTCTCAGAGAATACTATTGGTAGCCAAATATGAAGACGGAGGTACTGAAAAGACCCAATCCCGATTCAGTTACCTAAACCGGAATCAAACCCTTTCGAAAATACGAACCAACAAAAATTTTCCTAAATTTCGGCAGAGTTTCGTCACTAACGTGGAATTGCCATAACCTGCACCCAGAAATTAACACTTCATCCTATGCCACAAAAGCCAAACCGTGGGCACCAATCCCATCCAGATTTCTCAACATCAATATAATCAATAAAAGTAAACAAACTGTACTATGTATATGTATATATCCGAGAAAATCCGTATAAACATGTATCGGAATGTACCAGAGCGACCTCTAAAGTAAACCATATACAATATACACATCAGTAGGCAAAACAAGAACCTACTGGAAAGCACAGGTAACCCTGATCACTAGCCTCCAAAACGCGATGTGAAAACACCAAACCTGAACTGCAACTGGGCACGGAAACCGAAAAGCTCAGGGGAAAGACAATAAACACGTTAGAGTGAGTGGACGAAAATAAATGTCTTTCACCAGTTGATATATATGTTTAAAATAACACATGCGAGTCCAGGTAAATAAAATAACAAGTACACGAGGTAAAACTCATACTCCTCCAGTGTACTGAGCATGCAAGTAAAAATCCCACGGGGTCACTCATGGACTCCTCCGTGCTAGTACAGTCCGAATCACGGGATCCCAGACCCACACGTGACTCTAGCCAGAAAGGCCTCAGGTCAGAGGTCTGCCTCCCCCCGGTAAAGACCTCGGGTCAGGAGTCACAGCCTCCCCTGGCAATAAGCCTACCATCGGGGATCAGCCGAGAGGCAAGTGTATCGATACAACAACATAACCAAGACTGTACTCTGTGTAAACCAAATCATAAATATTTCGATGCAAATGCAATATACAGCATATAAATGCATATACGTAATATATAATGATATAAGCATAATCAGCTAACACATGCTCGTATAACTCGTAATCTCGTACGCGTGCTCAAGTTCGAAAATCATATAAAAGACTCGCAATCATTTCCGTGAAAAGAAATTGTCCACTCACAGGTGAGCAAAACGCGCACTCGCGCTAATCTCGAGGACCGGCGGAAGATCCCTCGCCAGAAGCTTGGTCACGATCCCGATCTCGATCTCGGTCTCCTGAACATTCACAAAACATAACTGATCAAAATCATAGTTCTCAACCCTGTACTGAATCACGGAAACCAACCGTTCCCGGAAATATGCAATGCGTTACAAAATGAATAACGCAATTTCCGAAATCCCCACTCGAAACCTCGACTGAAAATCGGCTAACCAAATCAACCCGAAAACCTCTGGACGATAATCAGGGAGCGATTTCGAGAAAAATGACACTAATTACACCAAAATCCAAAAAGTCAACTCTTGGCCGGAGCTCCGCCGTTGACCGCCACCGCCGGCGGCGGTGCGCCGTCAACGGTGGAATTCCACGGCCAAAACTTCCAGATTTCAAGTTCTCCTCATTTCGAATCACTTTGTCAACTACCACATAGCCCAATTCCAACTCTAACATCATCAATTTCATCGAAATTCAAATCGGAATTTCAAATCGGATCCTAATCGGAGCATCCCAAAAACACAACCTCAGATCAAACTAATTACACCATGAGATTCAGAGGAGCAAGCGGAGTCTTTCCCCCCTAACCACCACCTCCAAACCTCGCCGGAAAATGGCCAACCATTAACGGCGACATCACCGAATCGGACCCAATTCGGGTTCAATCAAAACGGCATCAATTCAGTCAAAACCAAATACCATCACACTCGAAATCAAAAGAGGAAGCGAACCATACCTTCCACTTGATCGGAGGTGGCCGGAATCTAGGTCGTCGGACGGTGAAGACCAAAACGGAAACTTTCCTTATCGGGTCAATGGGTCAGCTTTCCAGTTTTGGAAAGTCAAAGCTCAGTCAACGGTCAAACAGTGTTTTTACGACAATTCATGACTATTCCGATATTTATGCTCGAGCCTCGGGTCGATCGACGATTCGAAATGGATAACCATCACGATTCGGATAAACTCGAAACAATCGGATAAACTCATCGGAAACCGAAACTTCAAATAATCATAAAATATTCCTCGGTTATCGGAAAAATCTTCCAGAACCGCCCACGAGCTCGAAATCACGTACTCTACAATTTCCGTGAAGACACCCAACTCAAATTCTCGACCAAAAACATAGTCGCGAATCGAATCGACGAATCACATATACGACATAAAACCACGACTAAACTCAATCTCGAGAATCGTGCCGAATACACAACAGATTCTGGTTCGGGTCGTCACAAATCTACCCCCCTTAAAGAAATTTCAACCTCGAAATTTACGTACCTGTCATGTGAACAGATGAGGATACTGCTCTCGCATACGCTGCTCGGTCTCCCAAGTGGCCTCCTCAACTGAGTGGTTCTGCCACAAGACCTTCACCAGCGGAATCACACGGTGCCTCAACTCCTGCTCACGACGATCGAGAATCTGCACTGGCTCCTCTACGTACGATAAATCCTCTCTGATCGGCAACTGCTGTGGAGCTAACACATGTGAAGGATCTGAGATGTACTTCCGCAACATCGAAACATGGAATACATCATGCACACGAGCCATCTCAGCCAGTAACTCAAGTCTATAAGCAACAGCTCCAACCCTCTCCGCAATCTCATACGGACCAATATACCGTGGTCGAAGCTTGCCTCGCTTCCCGAAACGCACAACTCCCCTCCACGGAGATAGTTTCAGGAAGACCCAATCACCAACCTCGAACTCTAAACTCTTCCTCCTCACATCCGCATAGCTCTTCTGCCGATCCTGGGCGATCTTCAACCGATCCCGGATGACCTGAATGTCCTCCATCGTGGTTTTCACTAAATCAGGACCAATGAGCCAACGCTCGCCTACCTCACTCCAACACAATGGAGTACGACACTGCTTCCCGTACAGAGCCTCGTACGGTGCCATCTCAATACTGGCCTGATAACTGTTGTTGTAGGCGAACTCAATCAAGTGTAACTGCTGATCCCAATTCCCGCGAAACTGCAACACACACGATCTCAGCATATCCTCAAGAGTCTGAATGGTCCGCTCGGACTGCCCGTCAGTCTGAGGATGAAAAGCTGTACTAAATCGCAACCTTGTGCCCAAAGCTCGCTGCAACGCCTGCCAAAACTCGGAAGTAAACTGACTATCTCGGTCCGAAACAATGGACACAGGCACCCCATGCAAGCGAACAATCTCTGATAAGTACAACTTGGCCAATCTACCCACTGATATCTTCCCTAGAAGTGCAAGAAAGTGTGCTGATTTCGTCAGTCGGTCAACAATAACCCAAATGCCAGTGTTGCCCGCCGAAGTACACGGCAACTGATAGACGAAATCCATCGTAATGTGCTCCCACTTCCAAACCGGAATCTCAAGTGGCTGTAGCTTTCCTGCAGGTTTCTGCCTCTCCGCCTTCACCTGCTGACAAATCAAACATCGACTCACGTACGCGGCAATTTCTCGCTTCATGTTGCGCCACCAATAGTACGCTCGAAGTGTACGAAACATCTTCGTACCTCCGGGATGCATCGCATACGCTGAACTGTGGGCCTCATCAAGAATCTCCTTCTTCAAGTCCTCGTCTCTGGGTACACATAGCCTGCCTCTGAACAACAACGTACCGTCGTCACTCAATCGGAACTCTGTAGGCACACCATTCTGTATCATGGTCTTCTTGCCCAGCAAGTAAGGATCTGAATCCTGTGCCTCCCGTACCTGATCAACCAGTACCAGTCGAACCTGAAAACTGGCCAACAAGGCTCCATCATCATCATACCCAAACACGGCACCTGTAGCTCGAAGCTCAGCTAACATCGATACTCTGGCCACACACATATGAAACAACGAGGCTCCCGATTTCCGGCTAAGTGCTGAAAGGACCCAACCCCGATTCAGTTACCTAAATCGGAATCAAACCCTTCCAAAAATACGAACCAACAAAAACTTTTCAAAATTTCGGCAGAGTTTCGTTACTAGCGTGGAATTACCATAACCTGCACGTGGAAATTAATACTTCATCCTATGCCACAAAAAGCAAACCGTGGGCACCAATCCCATCCGGATTTCTCAACATCAATAATCAACAAACAGTAAACATACTGTACCATATATATGTATATCCGAGAAAAATCCGTATAAACAAGTATCAGAATATATCAGAGCGACCTCTAGTATAAAATATATACAACATGTACATCAGTAGGTGAAACTGAAACCTACTGGAAAACACAGATGACTCTGATCACTAGCCTCCAAACCACGACGTGAAAACACCAAACCTGAACTGCAAACTGGGCACGGAAACCGAAAAGCCCAGGGGAAAGACAATAAACACGTTAGAGTGAGTGGACGAAAATAAATGTCTTTCACCAAGTAACATATATGTTATAAAAACATATGCGAGTCGAAAGTATAAACAATAAATGGTACGCAAGGGAGACTCTAACTCCTCACGCGTCCGGGTACACGAGGGAGACTCCAACTCCTCACGCGTACAGAGCATGCAATATAAAATCGCGGAATCACTCATGGACTACCACGCGATAGCACAGTCTGAATCACGGGATCCCAGACCCACACGTGATTCCTAGCCAGAAAGGCCTCGGGTCAGGATATCTGTCCTTCCCGGAGCGTACTCGGGGATCAGCCGAGAAGCCAATGTGTATCGATACCACAACATATACTGAGACTGTACTCTGTGTAAACCAAATCATAAATCTTTTCTATGCACATGCTTAAAACATAATATGTACATATATGTATATATTCGTATACGTATATTCGTATAAACATAATCGTAAACACATGCTCGTAAAATCATAATCAATTCGCATGCTCAAGTTCGTAAATCATTCATAAAAGACTCGCAGTCAATCTGTGAAAAGAAATGTCCACTCACAGACTCTCGAAACGCGCACACGCGCTAAACTCGTGGTCCGGCGGAAGATCCCTCGCCAGAAGCACGCTCACGATCCAGATCTCGATCTCGATCTCCTGAATACATATACACATAACTGATCAATATCGTAATCCACAACACTGTATTGATGCACGGAAACCAACTGTTCCCGGAAATACGAAATGCAGTGCAAAATGAATTACAGAAATCCCGAAATCCCAACTCGAAACCTCAACTGAAAATCGGCTACTCCAATCAACCCGAAAACCTCCGTACGATAATCAGGGCGTGATTACGAGAAAAATGACATTAAAAACGTCGAAATCTGAAAATTGACTTTCTGACCACCGTTGACCGCCGTTGACCGCCGCCGCCGGCGGCGGCGCGCCGTCAACGGTGGAATTACAAGGCCAAACTTTCCAGTTCTCAAGGTCTCGTCAAGGCGAGCAAGACTCCCTTCTACCCCAAAGTCCAATTCCAAGCGCAACCTGTCCAATTAAACTAAAACAGTTCGGAATCCATACTTTCCGGTGACCCAACCGGTGACTTCCCAAAACTCAACCTCAAGCCATAACAAATACATGGGGAGACACACCAAGGCAAGGGGAGTCTAACCCCCCTAACCACCGCCACCCAAACTCGCCGGAAAACGACCGACGAGCCACGACGGTTCCACGAAACCGACCCGATTCGGGTCCGAGTAAATCATGCTCATTTCCCACAAATTCACACACCATCACACATGAAATCAAGAGAGGAAGCTCACAGTACCTTTCAATCAACCAAAGGTGGCCGGAATATGGTGATCGGACGGCAACCGAATCGGGAAACTCTCCCCCCCAGTCAACGTGGTCAAACTTTCCAAAATGGGCAAGTCAACACCTGGTCAACCGAAAACAAACTTTTACGACTAATTCTCGACTATTTTTCTATTTATACTCGTCCCTCGGGTCAATCAACGGTCCGAAATGAAAATACGAAATAATTCGGATAAGCTCGAAACAATCGGATAAACTCGTCGGAACCCGAAACTTCAAATAATCATAAAATATTCCTCGGTTATCGGAAAAATCTTCCGAAACCATCCACGAACTCGAAATCACGTACTCTACCATTTCCGTGAAGACATTCATCCCAAATTCTCGACTGAAAACATAGTCGCGAAACGGATCGACAAACCACACAATATCGCAAAACTGCGACTAAAACCAAATCTCGAGAATCGTGCCAAACACACATCTGATTCTGGTTCGGGTCGTCACAGTGCATCTGCCACAACATTGGCCTTCCCTGGATGGTACTCAAACGTGCAGTCGTAATCGTTAATCAACTCCATCCATCGGCGCTGCCTCATGTTCAAATCCGGCTGTGTCCGCAAGTAGGTGAGACTCCTGTGGTCAGTGAAAATCTTACACTGAGCACCATACAGATAATGTCTCCAACTCTTCAATGCCAACACGATAGCGACTAACTCCAAATCATGCGTCGGATAGTTGACCTCGTGCGGTTTCAGCTGTCTGGAACCATATGCCACGACTCTACCATGCTGCATCAATACACAGCCAAGGCCCAACTTCGACGCGTCGCTGTACACAACAAATTCACCACTGTCATCTGGCAATGTCAAAACCGGTGCGGTAGTCAATTTCTCCTTCAGGAGCAAATAACTCTCCTCGCACGCATCAGACCACTCGAACTTGACGCCTTTCTTCGTCAACCTGGTCAGTGGTGTAGCAATCCGGGAGAAATCCTGTACAAACCGTCGATAATAGCCTGCTAACCCCAAGAAACTACGGATCTCCGGCACAGTAGTGGGTCTACTCCAATTCAGCACGGCTTCGATCTTGTCAGGATCAACACTGATTCCCTCGGCCGAAATCACGTGGCTCAGAAATTTCACACTATCCAACCAGAACTCGCACTTGCTAAACTTCGCGAACAACTGATGGTCCCGCAAAGTCCGCAACACTGCTCGTAGATGCTTCCTGTGCTGGCTCACACTCCTCGAATAGATCAAAATATCGTCAATAAATACGATCACGAACTTGTCCAGGAATCGTCGAAACACCCGATTCATCAAGTCCATGAAAGCTGCGGGGGCATTGGTCAACCCAAACGGCATAACCAAAAACTCATAGTGCCCATACCGCGTCCTGAATGTTGTCCTGGCTACGTCAGAGTCTCGGATCCTCAACTGGTGGTATCCGGATCGAAGGTCAATCTTCGAAAAGACTGCTGCTCCCTTCAGCTGATCGAACAAGTCATCAATCCGCTGCAACGGATACTTGTTCCTCACTGTAACCTGATTCAGCTTCCGATAGTCAATGCACAACCGCATGGACCCGTCCTTCTTCCGCACAAACAACACTGGGGCTCCCCATGGAGAAACACTCGGTCGAATGAATCCCTTCTCTAACAACTCCTGAAGCTGAATCTGCAACTCCTTGAACTCTGTAGGCGCCATCCGGTACGGTGTCTGGGAAATCGGTCCAGTACCCGGCAATAACTCAATGGTAAAATCAATCTCCCTCACAGGGGGTATACCAGGTAACTCTGCTGGAAACACATCCGGAAACTCAGACACAACCTCAATACTACCAAGGTCCGGCACTGCAGCTGTAGTGTCCACAACATGGGCTAAGTAAGCAACACAACCCTTCTTCATCAACCGATCCGCCCTCATCGCGGAAATCAAACACGGTAGTGAAGTGTTCTTCTCGCCACGAAACAGTATCTCGGGTAACCCTGGTCGTCGAAACGCGACCTCCTTCCTATGGCAGTCAAACATGGCCCAGTGCGACTCTAGGAAGTCCATACCCAAGATTAGATCAAAGTCCACAATATCAAGCAGTAACAGATCTGCGGCTAAACCATGGTCTCCAATAAACACCTCACAATCTCGGTAAACCCAACCGACGCTCACAACCTCACCTGACGGATACAACACCCTCCACAACCCCGGAAGTGGAGATGCAGGTACCGTGGCTAATGATGATAGTCTAAATGATATGAATGAATGTGTGGCGCCCGGATCTAACAATGCAAGTACAGGAATACCAAAAACATGTAACGTACCGATAACGACCTCCGGTGATGCTCTGCCCTCACGTAGAGTCATAGCATAAACCCTCGCCTGTCCGGCTGGTCGTCCTCGCTGGGGCTGTCCCTGCTGCCTACCCTGACCTGCAAACTATGCTGGTCGCGCTCCAGAAGTGGCACCTCGCTCAACTCCGGAACTCTGGGCCGCCTGTCCGTCACCGCCATACAACTGAGGACACTCCCTCGCATAGTGACCCACCTGGCCACAACGAAAACAAGTGACAGGACCCCGCTGACATGGACCCACATGATGTCGACTGCAGAGACTACACAACGGATACTCCCTCGGTACAGCAAATGTGCCTCCAGTACGCCGAGGATAACTAGAACCGCTGGAACCTGCACTAGCCTGTGGCTGCTGTGGTCGATCTCTCCACCTCCTCAATCTCTGCCTCGACATACCAACTGGTGGTTGATGTGATCCACCGCCTGAGGATGAAGCTGAACCGGAAGTATCAGAACTCTGCCTCTTTGAAGGCCCCTGACTCGGTCCACCTTCCTCAAATCGTCTCGGCTGGTACCTCAACTGTCTCTCGTGCTCAATATCCTCGCCTCGGAGTGTGGCACTGACAAACTCATCAAAGTTATTCCGAGGCATCGTAGTCAAGGTCTCCTTGATATTCAGATTCAATCCCAGCTCAAACCTACGACACTTGGCTTCCTCTGTAGCCACCATATCCCGCGCAAAACGAGACAAACGGGTAAACCGATCCCGATACTCAAGTACAGACAAACTGCCCTGCCTCAAGTTCGTAAACTCCTCGTACTTGTGTTGCTGGGTGGCCTAATTAAAATACCTCCGCATAAACAGATCACGAAACAATGTCCACGGAGTATCCACAGGAACTCTGTCGGTGCTAACCCACCAAAAGTATGCATCTCCCTCAAGTAAACCAACTGCGGCTACTGTCATCTGCTCAGGAGTAAACTGCAGACGCTCACAAACACGTTCAATCTGAACCAACCATGCCTCGCATATCTCTGGATCAACTGAACCCGAAAACACAGTAGCACCCGCAGTGCGAGCCTTGACCACAGGGTCAAAACGCTCTTCCAAACGCAGCACTCGCATCAGCAAGTCGCGCGTTCGGCGATCCTCATCAGGATCATCATCCCGATCAACACGGGGACCACGTCGAGGAGGCATCCTACTGAACATAATCATGAAACCGCAGATATTTGAGGACACACAACACCCGAAGTATTGATGAGTACCGCTGGCCAGTCGGGTCATCACCCCAGTCATGCTGTATCAACTCAAATACCCTGAGCGTCACAACTACAAGAGTCTACAGAATCTGACAACCTAATGCTCTGATACCAAGCTGAAAGGACCCAATCCCGATTCAATTACCTAAACCGGAATCAAACCCTTTCGAAAATACGAACCAACAAAAATTTTCCAAAATTTCGGCAGAGTTTCGTCACTAACGTGGAATTGCCATAACCTGCACCCAGAAATTAACACTTCATCCTATGCCACAAAATCCAAACCGTGGGCACCAATCCCATCCACATTTCTCAACATCAATATAATCAATAACTGTAAACAAACTGTACTATGTATATGTATATATCCGAGAAAATCCATATAAACATGTATCGGAATGTACCAGAGCGACCTCTAAAGTAAAACATATACAATATACACATCAGTAGACGAAACAAGAACCTACTGGAAAGCACAGGTAACCCTGATCACTAGCCTCCAAACCGCGACGTGAAAACACCAAACCTGAACTGCAACTGGGCACGGAAACCGAAAAGCCCAGGGGAAAGACAATAAACATGTTAGAGTGAGTGGATGAAAATAAATGTCTTTCACCAGTTGATATATATGTTTAAAATAACACATGCGAGTCCAGGTAAATAAAATAACATGTACACGAGGTAAAACTCATACTCCTCCAGTGTACTGAGCATGCAAGTAAAAATCCCACGGGGTCACTCATGGACTCCTCCGTGCTAGTACAGTCCGAATCACGGGATCCCAGACCCATACGTGACTCTAGCCAGAAAGGCCTCAGGTCAGAGGTCTGCCTCCCCCCGGTAAAGACCTCGGGTCAGGAGTCACAGCCTCCCCTGGCAATAAGCCTACCATCGGGGATCAGCCGAGAGGCAAGTGTATCGATACAACAACATAACCAAGACTGTACTCTATGTAAACCAAATCATAAACATTTCGATGCAAATGCAATATACAGCATATAAATGCATATACGTAATATATAATGATATAAGCATAATCAGCTAACACATGCTCGTATAACTCGTAATCTCGTACGCATGCTCAAGTTCGAAAATCATATAAAAGACTCGCAATCATTTCCGTGAAAAGAAATTGTCCACTCACAGGTGAGCAAAACGCGCACTCGCGCTAATCTCGAGGACCGGCGGAAGATCCCTCGCCAGAAGCTCGGTCACGATCCCGATCTCGATCTCGGTCTCCTGAACATTCACAAAACATAACTGATCAAAATCATAGTTCTCAACCCTGTACTGAATCACGGAAACCAACCGTTCCCGGAAATATGCAATGCGTTACAAAATGAATAACGGAATTTCCGAAATCCCCACTCGAAACCTCGACTGAAAATCGGCTAACCAAATCAACCCGAAAACCTCTAGATGATAATCAGGGTGCGATTTCGAGAAAAATGACACTAATTACACCAAAATCCAAAAAGTCAACTCTTGGCCGGAGCTCCGCCGTTGACCGCCGCCGTCGCCGACGGCACGCCGTCAACGGTGGAATTCCACGGCCAAAACTTCCAGATTTCAAGTTCTCCTCATTTTGAATCACTTTGTCAACTACCACATAACCCAATTCCAACTCTAACATCATCAATTTCATCGAAATTCAAATCGGAATTTCAAATCGGATCCTAATCGGAGCATCCCAAAAACACAACCTCAGATCAAACTAATTACACCATGAGATTCAAGAGCAAGCGGAGTCTTTCCCCCCTAACCACCACCTCCAAACCTCGCCGGAAAATGGCCAACCATTAACGGCGACATCACCGAATCGGACCCAATTCGGGTTCAATCAAAACGGCATCAATTCAGTCAAAACCAAATACCATCACACTCGGAATCAAAAGAGGAAGCGAACCATACCTTCCACTTGATCGGAGGTGGCCGGAATCTAGGTCGTCGGACGGTGAAGACCAAAACGGAAACTTTCCTTATCGGGTCAATGGGTCAGCTTTCCAGTTTTGGAAAGTCAAAGCTCAGTCAACGGTCAAACAGTGTTTTTACGACAATTCATGACTATTCCGATATTTATACTCGAGCCTCGGGTCGATCGACGATTCGAAATGGATAACCATCACGATTCGGATAAACTCGAAACAATCGGATAAACTCGTCGGAAACCGAAACTTCAAATAATCATAAAATATTCCTCGTTTATCAGAAAAATCTTTTGGAACCGCCCACGAGCTCGAAATCACGTACTCTACAATTTCCGTGAAGACACCCAACTCAAATTCTCGACCGAAAATATAGTCGCGAATCGAATCGACGAATCACACATACGACATAAAACCACGACTAAACTCAATCTCGAGAATCGTGCCGAATACACAACAGATTCTGGTTCGGGTCGTCACTGGTATGGACATATGTGAGTCAATGCCTTATTTGCCATCATGTGAAGGCTGAGAGATCAAAACCTTCAGGTTTGATGCAACGGCTAGAAATTCTAGTTTGGAAATGGGAGCATGTCACTATGGATTTAATATACAAACTACCTCATTCATCCTAAAGTCATTCTGGTGTTTGGGTGATTGTGGACCGTTTTACTAAGTCTGCACATTTTATACTGGTCTCCGAGAAGCTTTTAGTGAGCAAACTAACTATGTTGCATATGCAGAAGATCGTGAAGCTGCATGATGTACTAGTATCCATTATAACATATCGAGGTTCTCATTTTACTTCACAATTCTGGAAAGCTTTATAGGAGGCTTTTGGAACCAAGTTATGATTTAGTACAACTTTTCACCCCTAGACTGATTGGTTAGTTTGAGAGAACTATTCAAACGCTTAAGGAAATACTGAGATCCTATGTGCTGCAGTTTCCAAGGAAATAGAATAAGTATCTGCACTTGATAGAGTATGCGTATAATAAAAGTTTCCACTCCAGCATTGGAATGTCACCATATGAAGCTTTAGATGGAAAATAATGTAGGACCCCATTATGCTGGAGTGAAGTTGGAGAAAGAAGCCTCATTAGTCCAAATATAGTTCAGAAAACTATAGAAAATATGCAAATCATTCGAGATAAACTGAAGATTGCTCAAGATAAACAAAAGATTTATGCAAACGTCAGACGAAAACATCATGAGTTTGAAGTAGGAGACTGGGTATTTTTGAAGCTGTCTCCATGGAAATGGGTGATGCATTTTGGAATACGCGATAAACTCCAACCCTGTTACATCGGACCTTATGAGATTATTGAACATGTAGGCACTATGGATTATTGTTTGGAGTTACCCTCGTAGTTGGCACGAGTTCATGATGTATTCCACATATCCATGTTACGGAAGTACATTCCTAATCCCTCTTCTGTCATTGTGCCCCAGCAAATTCCACTTGGTTTATATTGAGGAACAAGTGGAGATTCTTCACTGTAGAGAGCAGGTTCGTCGAAACAAGACCAGTCCCTTAGTGAAAGTATTGTAGAAGCCACTTGGGAACTTGGGCAGCATATGAGGGAGCAATACCCTTATCATTTCTAGCAAAATTTTGAGGACGAAATTTTTATTGGGGGGGGGGGGGGGGGTAGATTGTGACAAACCGAACGGTGATTACGCGCTTATCAAGATAAATTAAGCTTTTTCGCAAATTAGTCGCATTAGCGAGTTTGTTAACGCTTTTTAACCGAGAGAAAATTTGATTTGGCTTTCGTCGCGGAAGTTGTAGAGTATTTAATTTTGAGCTCGTAGGAATTTTTAGGGAATTTTTTGGATAAGTTAGTTAGCTTTTATATTTATCGGATGTCTGTGCGAGAAATAAATAAAAAAGAAATAATTTTTAGTCCGTTAATTCTTGACCGTTCGATCACGATAAGAATGAATTTGGGTCGTCGATCTGTCGAGGAGCATGGGGGTATAAATAGGGGATTTTTGGAAATTAATTTCAGAAAATCAAGAAAAATCAGAAAATTTTGTTGGTTGACCCGTTTTCCCCTCCCAGTCGACCAGTGTCGTTCCCGAATCTCCGCCATCGAAAAGGTAGGGTTTAGAAGCCCATGGAAATCTTGATGTGATGTTGTGATTATTTTTGGTAAATTACAGGGTTTTCAGGCCACCTAAATCGGTTTTTAGCTGTGGAGTCATCGCCGTCGGTGGCGGTGCTCCGGTGAGTTTTGGAGGTCGAGGGTGGTGGGATTTTGAAGCTCTACCCCTCCTGAGTCAAACTAGGTTGGGCATTCGGTCCAACGAAGTTCAACGGCGAAGCTTCATCGCCTCGAAGTTTTTAGGCCATTATTTTTTAGAGCGATTCCGGCCACTGGAGGGTGAGTTGGAGCGCGTAGGTCTAGCAGTTGGGTTGGGCTTGAGGAGAGGAACGTTTTGAAAGAACCCCACCCCGATTTAGTTTTCTAAACCAAAATTAGGTCTTAACGACACCACAACTTACAAAAAATTTGCCAGAGTTTACTTTATAAAATGTATATAAACCAATGGATAGTCTCTAGGTGCACCTGGTATATCATATGCACGTCGTGAATAACTCGATCCACTGGAACTCCCACTCTGGGGTTGCCTCTAAGGTCGATTCATTCTCCATCTCTGACTCCCACTCTGGCTCGATGAACCACGTGGATATGAGAGGAACCAAAAAAGGTAGTTGCTCCAGTTGTCCTAGCGTTAACCACAGGGTCAAAACGCTCATCCAAACGCAAAACTCGCATTAGCAATTCGTGCATACGCTAATCCTCAACAGGATCCCCATCCCCGTTAGCACGGGCTCCATGTCGGGGAGGCATCCTAAGAATGAAAGAACATTAGTCGCACAACACAAGGAACGTAATGATCAAACTTCAAACATTTGAAAGCATACAACACTCTAGAGCATTGATGATTGTGAAAGGACCCAACCCCGATTTAGTTGCCTAAACCGGAATCAAACCCCTTCGAAAACACGAACCAACAAAAACCGTAAAAATTTTGGCAGAGTTTCGTTACTAACGTGGAATTACCATTACCTGCACGCGGAAAATATTCTTCATCCTATGCCACAAAAATCAAACCGTGTGCACCAATCCCATCCGGATTTCTCAATATATCAACAATAATGTAAAGTAATAAATATATCTATACTTTACTGAAATCCGGAGTAAAATCGTATAATATATACAACAGAATACTCAGAGCGACCTCTAATGTATAATCATATAAGTATACCACAGTAGGTAGAACAATAAACCTACTGGAAGAAACAAGGTAGCTCGAGCACTATGCCTCCGACCACGACGTGCGACACCAGAGTCCGAACTGCAAACTGGGCACAGAAACCGAAAAGCCCAGGGGAAAGACATGAAAACCGTTAGAGTGAGTGGACGAAAATAAATGTCTTTCACCAAATAATATATACGTTATAAAAACATATGCGAGTCAAAAGCTGAAAGGACCCAACCCCGATTTAGCTTCCTAAATCGGAATCAAACCCCTTCGAAAACACGAACCAACAAAAACTTTTCGAAATTTGGGCAGAGTTTCGTTACTAGCGTGGAATTACCATTACCTGCACGCGTAAAATACACTCCATCCTATGCCACAAAAAGCAAACCGTGGGCACCAACCCCATCCGGATTTCTCAATATATCAACAATAACGTAAAGTAGTAAATATATATACACTTTATTAAAATCCAGTGTAAAATCGTATAACATATTCAATAGGAAGCTCAGAGCGACATCTAATACATAATCGTATACTCATACCACAGTAGGTAGAACAATAAACCTACTGGATGAAATAAAGTAGCTCGAGCACTATGCCTCCGACCATGACGTGCGACACCAGAGCCTGAACTGCAAACTGGGCACGGAAATCGAAAAGCCCAGGTGAAAGACAATAAACACGTTAGAGTGAGTGGACGAAAATAAATGTCTTTCACCAAGTAATATATGTTATAAAAACATATGCGAGTCCAGGTAAATAAAAAACATAACATAGTACACGAGGTAAAACTCATACTCCTCCAGTGTACTGAGCATGCAAGTATAAATCCCACGGGGTCACTCATGGACTCCTCCGTGCTAGTACAGTCTGAACCACGGAGTCTCTCTGACTTCCACGTGATTCTAAGCCAGAAATGGCCTCGGTTCCGGGGAATACGCCCCTCACCGGTCTGGTTGGGGAATCGCCCCTCCAGGCGGCCCTCCGTCGGGGATCAGCCGACGAGGCAAGGTGTATCGATACAACAACAACATAACCAAGACTGTACTCTGTGTAAACCAAATCATAAACATTTCGATGCAAATGCATGAAACAGCATATTTATGTATGTATACTCGTATACGTATATCCGTAAAAATATAATCGTATAATCGTAAAACACATGCTCATTTAATCCGAAAACTCATACGCATGCTCAAGTTCATAAATCATAGAAAAGACTCGCAATCGTTTCCGTGAAAATAAAATGTCCACTCACAGACTGGCGTAACGCGTATCGCGTTAACCCGTGATCCGGCGGAAAGTCCCTCGCCAAAAGAACGATCACGAACCCCTGAATATTCACAATGTCCAATATTCAAAATCATAATCCGACAATTCGAATCAAACCACGAGAAACCACCGTTCTCGGAAATACACAATTCGAATACGACGAATCGACGAAAATCCATATATACCACCTCAATACCTCATTTTACGTTCGGATGCTCAACTCGAAAAACGAACCTCCCCACTGCGATCAGGGCGCGATTTCGAGTCAAATGACATGCGACTTGCCGAAAGTCAAAAAGTCAACTCTGACCGTTGACCGCCGCCGTTGACCGCCGTCCACGGCGGCGCCGCCGCCGACCGAAGAATTTCAAGGCGGAGCAACCCCTATTCCACTCAAAACCATCCACTGAGCAACTTTGTCAACTACAACAAAGGCCAATTCTCACTCTAACATGGTCAATTTCAAGAAAAACCGAATGAACACACAAATTTCAATCCCAAAATTCTCCAAGCTCAAGCAAAATTAGAGCACCAAACTTACAGGGTAGCATGTAGGTGAGGAGAGCTTCAAAACCCAGTGCTAATCATAGCTCAATTCGGCCCGAAACCAAGAACCCGAATTCACAAAGTTTTCTCCACTTTTCCGCCGGAAAATATCCTCCTTCCGGTGAGTCACGCCGGAAACTAAGGTTAGGGACAAGTTCGGGAGGCCGAGACGAAAAGGAAGAGACCCAAACCAACCCCAAAGGTGGCCGGACGGCGTCTCACCGCCGGCGAGCCAAACGGTGTCGCGCCACCCCTAACCACCGAGCTTGACTCGGTCAAAGCATCATTATTCCAGGTTTGACTTCCCCTTTTAGTAAGTTTCTATTTATACTTCATTAAATACTTTCCCAAAACGGAAACCTACAATTATCCATTTAACGAACTTCAAACACGCGTAACTTTCTCGTCGTATATCCAATTCCGATAATTCTCGCGGCCAAAAACTCGTCTCGACGTACTCTTCAATAATCACTCAAAGTCAAACACATCGGCCAACCGAATAAAAAGTCAACCCTTCAAAGCAACACACATTAAATCGACTAAATAATCAACAAACGGCAAAATTCGCAACTAATACCTCGTAACTCCAAATCATGCTCCGGAAGTTCCCACAAACTCGAAATTAAATTCCGAACAACTTCCGTGAAGAAGCCGAACCCAAATTCTCGTCCGGTAATTTAGTCATTAAGTAGCCCACCATTTAAATCTGAACTTCAAATATTCATAACTAATTCCTCGGTTGTCCAAATAACGATCCGGAACCGCCCACGAACTCGTAATCACACATACAACGACTCTCGAGAAGAGACCCAGCTCCAATTCTCGGCCAATAATTAAGTCGTTAATAAACTCGACGATTCCAATAACCGTCGGACAACTGCGACTATGCCGTAACTCATCGATCAAGCTGAACATACTGCTAAATCTGGTCCGGGTCGTCACAAATCCACCCCCCTTAGAAAAATTTCGACCTCGAAATTTCCGAGTCTGCCGACAAAAGTAGGAGCACTGCCTCTGCATACTGTTCAACTGCCCAGTGGCTACATCAACTGAATAACTCTAGCAACTGACTCCACAATAAGAGATAGCTCTGTGCTGAAATCTCTGTACCCACAAATCACAAATCTGAACTGGCTCCACATAAGCGCCAAGTGTTCCTACATAAGGAACAAACAGGGTACACAACACATAGCAAACCTGAAACATAGTTCCGCCACGCGGAACACAACACACAAAGCCAACACTATAGGCGATGCCGAACCATACGGCATAACACAAACTCGCCTATGGCCACATATGGATCAGAATATCAAGGCAAATCACAACACGACCTGCTCATACTAACGAAACTCAAGCATCGAACTCAAACAATTATCGACCCATTTCCGCTAATCTGACAGTCTGTGGTAACACACTCCACAAAATCGGAAACAAATATCAACTCAAATTCAAACCAAACTCACTCCAACACAATGAAGTACAACATCGTTCCTCAAAACGACGTCAAACAATATCAAAATCGCAGTGGACAACAACCTGGTATTGCAAGCAACCTCGAACAGCTGAAACTGCTGGTCCCGAATCCTCCGGAACTGCAATACCGTGGTCCACAATGGCTTGACAACCGGTATCACAAATCAAAATGCACACAAACACACACACAAGGTCACAGCGACAAACGCCACGTCCAACCAGAAATCTCGAATGGCTGATACATCGCGGCAAGTCTCCGCCTCCGAGCCATGGCCAGCTGACAAATGTGGCATCTACACACACAAGCCGCTATATTGTTCTTCATGTTGCGTCTCGAGTAGTAAACTTGGAGTATCTGATACTTCTCTGCGTCACTAGCGCCAAACGCGCACAAAATCACGAGTCTCAACACCATCATACTCGAACTCAGCTCTCGTAGCCCACACTCGGCTCACACGGAGACTCGAGCCACACATACACACATGCAATACTGAAGCTCCTAACTCTCGACTGAATGCACCAACAACAACATCATCCCAAACGGATGGTCAAAGTACAACCTCCAGCTTTCTCGAACAACTCAAAGGTGCAGCCATAGTCATGAGTCGACCTCATCCATCAGTACCGCCACACGCCCAAATCTGGTCGGAAATGCAAGTGGATGAAACTCATGTGATTAGTGTACGTCCTACACTGCGCTGCACGCCAACAGTAATATCTCAAACTTTCCAATGCAACATAAGGCAGCTACACCCAAATCATAAATAAGATACGTAGCCACATAAGGTTTCCACCGCCTGGAACCAAGAGCCATCGCTCTGCTACACAGCAACAAAACATAACCACATCCAATCCTCGATGCATCGCCATAACCCACGAACTCATCACGATCGTCAGGTAAGGTCAAAACCGAAACAACGGTCAACCATCCTCAGGAGTGAGTAACTCTCCTCGCGTGCATCGAACCACTCGAACTTGACACCTTCTTCGTCAATCCGAAAGGTAGAGGGGCAATCCAGGAAAATCCTACACAAAGCCGTCGGTAGAAGCCTGTCAAACTCAAGAGACTCCCGATCTCTGGTGCAATGGTAGGGCAAACTCCAAATCAACACGGCTTATAACTGGTCAGGATCCACGCCAACTCCCTCGGCTAGCATCACACAGCCAAAATCGTTACACTAATCGGCCAAAACTTACACTGGCTGAACTTACAACAGCTAATCGTCTCGTGAAGTCCACAAAACCGCTCGCAACTGCTCCAAGTACTGGTCCACACTCTCGGAGTACAT
The DNA here is from genome assembly GCA_946800695.1 of Geum urbanum. Classification (NCBI taxonomy): domain Eukaryota; kingdom Viridiplantae; phylum Streptophyta; class Magnoliopsida; order Rosales; family Rosaceae; genus Geum; species Geum urbanum. The sequence continues at coordinate 5,817,997 of OX327017.1, forward strand.
CAGGACATTGCCAACAAACATGACCGCAACTCGTCCAGAAACCGTCTGAACACATGGTCCATCAAGTCCACATGATCTACGGGGGCATTGGTCAACCATACAACGTGACCAAAAACTCCTGATGTCCGCACCGTGATCCGAAAGCCAACATAGCCACATCTGACTCATCAAACCTCCACTGATGGTATCCGGATCCGGAATAAATCCTCGAAAAGACTGAAGCTCTCACAAGCTGATCAACCAGTCGTCAATCCGAAACGGAGGATACTTGCACTCCTCTGAAGCGAATCAGGCTTCCGATAGTCAATGCGCCACCACAACGAACCCTCTAACGTCTGCACAAACAATGCAAGAGCACACCACGCAAATACGCGGAGTCGCATGAAATCTACTGAAACCTCCTCCAGCAACTCCTGGAGTCGAAACTGTAGCTCCATCAGCTCCGCTGGCTCCAAACGACAAAATGCCGGTAAAATGAGTCCAGCACCTGGTACAAGCTCAATGGTGTAGTCAGTCTCTCGAACTGGAGGAACACCTGATAACTCCTCCAGAACACATCTGGAACTCGGGAACCACCTCAATGACGCCAATGTCAGGTACAGCAACCGTAGTATCCACAACATGAGCTAATCAAACAACACCACCCGTCTCCATCATCCGCTCGACCATCACCGCGAAACAGTATCTCGGGGAAATCTGGTCGTCGAAACACAACCCCCTTCTCGAAGCACTCGAACACAACCAAATGCATCGTCATTAAGTCCGTACTCACAAACATACCAAAACCACGATGTCCAGCTACAACAATTCCACGGCTAACCCATAACCTCAAACAAGGATCTCGCGACCTCCGGATGGATACAACACTCTCCAAGACCTCGGAAGTGGAGATGCATGTACAATCGCCATGGACATCAAGCAATAGTAACCTCGGAGAAAAGTCTGTCCTCAAACAAGGTCATGGCACGAACTCCAACATGCCCAACTGGCCACACACATCAACTGTGACTTCTGACTAACTCGTCAACAGGGTGCATTAGTCAGACCGCAGGAACAACATGAGGATCTCCTCGTAAACTCTGAGCTGCCGAACCGCTACAACAGCTGACCAAGGGCGCTCCCTCGTAACGTGATCCTCCTGGCCACCATAATGGCAACAGAGAGTGTACCACAAACACAAGTCACCGCAACACCTGCTGCGTGAAAGGATCACCAACGATCGCCCAAACTCATGCCACAGGAGCAAATCTGCTACTCTGTGATCTCTGCCATCGCCAAATGAATCAGCAGAGGATCCTCAACATAACCGAAAAGGCCACAGTCTGATGAAGTTACTGATCCCGAAGTATCAGAACTCAATCTCTCACTACTGAATCCACTTTCCTCAAACCGTCACATCGAAAACCGTGTACATCTTTCCCTTACACTAGCCTCGCCACTGAGTGCAGCACACTAAGCTCCTCACGGATATCTCGAGGCACATCAATCAAAATCTCTCTGATACTCAGGTTCAAACTCATCTCGAACTTCGTACACTGCCCGAAACTAACATGTGAACAATGCATCTCTGCCCCAGGTGGGTAAACACTCCACATCAATTGCTGAGTAGCCTAATAACACCATCACTGTTTACACAACACTCTGAATGTAGGCCATGGAGTCACAATCGGAACTCACACAATATCAGCCCACCAAATACACTGATCTAACTCAGGCAAACATCAACTGCCACAAATCTCAGCTCTGAGGCAACATATAGAGGCTTACACACACAACCAGGCAATCCGTGCCACACAACTCACTGAACTCTGAATACTCATCCAAATCCACAGTTCACTGGCAATTCACGCGTCGAATGATCCTCAACAGGATCCACAACCGAAACGACACGGAAAGCACGTCAGGAGGCATCCTAATGAATACAATATCGTTCACAACAAGTGAAATGTAATCATGGAACTTCAAATATTTGAAAGCATATAACACCCGGAATTTGATGATTATCCGCCGGCCGGTCGGGTCACCATTCCAGACATGCTGTACATTCTCAAATACCCTTAGTAAACACGACTACAGAAGTCTACAGAACCTACAACCTAATGCTCTGATACCAAGCTGAAAGGACCCAACCCCGATTTAGCTTCCTAAATCGGAATCAAACCCCTTCGAAAACACGAACCAACAAAAACTTTTCGAAATTTGGGCAGAGTTTCGTTACTAGCGTGGAATTACCATTACCTGCACGCGTAAAATACACTCCATCCTATGCCACAAAAAGCAAACCGTGGGCACCAACCCCATCCGGATTTCTCAATATATCAACAATAACGTAAAGTAGTAAATATATATACACTTTATTAAAATCCAGTGTAAAATCGTATAACATATTCAATAGGAAGCTCAGAGCGACATCTAATACATAATCGTATACTCATACCACAGTAGGTAGAACAATAAACCTACTGGATGAAATAAAGTAGCTCGAGCACTATGCCTCCGACCACGACGTGCGACACCAGAGCCTGAACTGCAAACTGGGCACGGAAATCGAAAAGCCCAGGTGAAAGACAATAAACACGTTAGAGTGAGTGGACGAAAATAAATGTCTTTCACCAAGTAATATATGTTATAAAAACATATGCGAGTCCAGGTAAATAAAAAACATAACATAGTACACGAGGTAAAACTCATACTCCTCCAGTGTACTGAGCATGCAAGTATAAATCCCACGGGGTCACTCATGGACTCCTCCGTGCTAGTACAGTCTGAACCACGGAGTCTCTCTGACTTCCACGTGATTCTAAGCCAGAAATGGCCTCGGTTCCGGGGAATACGCCCCTCACCGGTCTGGTTGGGGAATCGCCCCTCCAGGCGGCCCTCCGTCGGGGATCAGCCGACGAGGCAAGGTGTATCGATACAACAACAACATAACCAAGACTGTACTCTGTGTAAACCAAATCATAAACATTTCGATGCAAATGCATGAAACAGCATATTTATGTATGTATACTCGTATACGTATATCCGTAAAAATATAATCGTATAATCGTAAAACACATGCTCATTTAATCCGAAAACTCATACGCATGCTCAAGTTCATAAATCATAGAAAAGACTCGCAATCGTTTCCGTGAAAATAAAATGTCCACTCACAGACTGGCGTAACGCGTATCGCGTTAACCCGTGATCCGGCGGAAAGTCCCTCGCCAAAAGAACGATCACGAACCCCTGAATATTCACAATGTCCAATATTCAAAATCATAATCCGACAATTCGAATCAAACCACGAGAAACCACCGTTCTCGGAAATACACAATTCGAATACGACGAATCGACGAAAATCCATATATACCACCTCAATACCTCATTTTACGTTCGGATGCTCAACTCGAAAAACGAACCTCCCCACTGCGATCAGGGCGCGATTTCGAGTCAAATGACATGCGACTTGCCGAAAGTCAAAAAGTCAACTCTGACCGTTGACCGCCGCCGTTGACCGCCGTCCACGGCGGCGCCGCCGCCGACCGAAGAATTTCAAGGCGGAGCAACCCCTATTCCACTCAAAACCATCCACTGAGCAACTTTGTCAACTACAACAAAGGCCAATTCTCACTCTAACATGGTCAATTTCAAGAAAAACCGAATGAACACACAAATTTCAATCCCAAAATTCTCCAAGCTCAAGCAAAATTAGAGCACCAAACTTACAGGGTAGCATGTAGGTGAGGAGAGCTTCAAAACCCAGTGCTAATCATAGCTCAATTCGGCCCGAAACCAAGAACCCGAATTCACAAAGTTTTCTCCACTTTTCCGCCGGAAAATATCCTCCTTCCGGTGAGTCACGCCGGAAACTAAGGTTAGGGACAAGTTCGGGAGGCCGAGACGAAAAGGAAGAGACCCAAACCAACCCCAAAGGTGGCCGGACGGCGTCTCACCGCCGGCGAGCCAAACGGTGTCGCGCCACCCCTAACCACCGAGCTTAACTCGGTCAAAGCATCATTATTCCAGGTTTGACTTCCCCTTTTAGTAAGTTTCTATTTATACTTCATTAAATACTTTCCCAAAACGGAAACCTACAATTATCCATTTAACGAACTTCAAACACTCGTAACTTTCTCGTCGTATATCCGATTCCGATAATTCTCGCGGCCAAAAACTCGTCTCGACGTACTCTTCAATAATCACTCAAAGTCAAACACATCGGCCAACCGAATAAAAAGTCGACCCTTCAAAGCAACACACATTAAATCGACTAAATAATCAACAAACGGCAAAATTCGCAACTAATACCTCGTAACTCCAAATCATGCTCCGGAAGTTCCCACAAACTCGAAATTAAATTCCGAACAACTTCCGTGAAGAAGCCGAACCCAAATTCTCGTCCGGTAATTTAGTCATTAAGTAGCCCACCATTTAAATCTGAACTTCAAATATTCATAACTAATTCCTCGGTTGTCCAAATAACGATCCGGAACCGCCCACGAACTCGTAATCACACATACAACGACTCTCGAGAAGAGACCCAGCTCCAATTCTCGGCCAATAATTAAGTCGTTAATAAACTCGACGATTCCAATAACCGTCGGACAACTGCGACTATGCCGTAACTCATCGATCAAGCTGAACATACTGCTAAATCTGGTCCGGGTCGTCACAAATGCATGAAAATCAAATAGTACGTGAGGAGACGCTGACTCCAACCCACGTACAGAGCATGCATCGTAAATATATCGTGGAGTCTCTCGTGGACTACCACGCGATAGCATAGTCTGAATCACGGGATCCCAGACCCACACGTGATTCCTAGCCAGAAAGGCCTCGGGTCAGGATATCTGTCCCCCCCCGGAGCGTACTCGGGGATCAGCCGAGAAGCCAACGTGTATCGATACAACCCTGATAACTGAGACTGTACTCTGTGTAAACCAAATCATAAATCTTTTCCATGCACATGCATAAAACATAATATGTACGTATGTATATTCGTATACGTATATTCGTATATGCATAATCGTAAAACACATGCTCGTAAAATCATGATCAAACTGCATGCTCAAGTTCGTAAATCATATATAAAAGACTCGCAATCAATCCGTGAAAAGAAATGTCCACTCACAAACTAGCGTAACGCAGTTCGCGTTAACCCGTGATCCGGCGGAAAATCCCTCGCCAAACGTACGATCACGAACCCCTGAATAATCATAAAATCCATTTCTCAAAATCATAACTCGACAATTCAAAACAAATCACGAGAAACCACCGTTCTCAGAAACACGTAATCCGATTACGACAAACTGTCGAAAATCTGAAAATCACACATCAATACCTCGCTGTACTTTCGGATGCTCAATTCGAAAAACGAACCTCTCCACTGCGATCGGGGCGCGATTTCAAGTGAAATGACATGCAACTTGTTGAAAACCCCAAAAGTCAAAGTTTGACCGCCGTTGACCGCCGACACCGGCAGCGCCACCACCAACCGTGAAATTTCTCAGCGGAGCAACCCCTATTCCATGCAAAATCACCCACTGAGCAACTTTCATAACTGCATCAAAGGCCAATTCTCACTCTAACCATGTCAATTTCAAGCAAAACCGAATTGTCACCAAAATTTCAAATCCAAAATTCTCCATACACAAGCAAGATTAGATCACCAAACTTACATGGTAGAATCATGGAGAGGAGAGCTTCAAAACCCAGTCCTTGGTTTAGCTCGAATCGGCCGGAATCTTGCAACCCGAATTCACCCCAAAATCCTTCATTTTTGATCGGAAAATTCCTCTTCTCCGGCGAGCCACTCCGAGAACGGTGGCTGGAAGTAAGACCAGGAGGCTGAGACGAAGCGAATGAGACCATTCCCAAGCCGTGGGGTGGCCGGAATGCCCCTCGCCGCCGTCGAGCTCACCAACTCAGCTCACGTTGACCAAGTCAACAGAACACATTCAAGTTTGACTTGCCAAAACAGGAAACCCCTCATTAAATACTTTCCTGATTTGGAAACTTCCAAAATACGTTTTTCGACAAACTTTAAATACCCGTAACTTCCTCGTCGTAATTCCAATTTCGATAATTCTCGCGGCAACAAACTCGACTCAACATATTCTTCAATTATCACCCGAAGTCAAACACATCGACCAAACTGATAAAAATTCAACGGTTCAACCTAAACACATGTTTAACCGACTAAATAATCAATAATCGGAAATATTCACAACTTAATCTTCGTAACTCGGAATAATCCTCCGGAAGTTCCCACGAGCTCAAAATTAAATTCTAAACAACTTTCGTGAAGAAGTCGAAACCAAATTCTCGTCTAGTAATTTAGTCGTTAAGAAATCCACCACTTTAACCCAATTACGTCAAAACTTCAAATATTCATAGTATATTCCTCGGTCGTCCAAATAACGATCCGGAACCGCCCACAAACTCGAAATCACACGTACAACGACTCTCAAGAAGAAACTCAGCTCCAATTCTCGCCCAATGATTTAGTCGTTATCAAATCTGGCGATTCAAACAACCGTCGGACATCTGCGACTACGCGCAAGCTCGTAGATTAAGCTGATTCCACTGCTAATTCTGTTCTGGGTCATCACAGATTGTCTGCTGGCCAGTCGGGTCATCACTCCTGATATGCCGTACATTCTCAAATACCCTTAGTAACACAACTACAAGAGTCTACAGAACCTCAATCCTAATGCTCTGATACCAACTGAAAAAACTCAACCCCGATTTAGTTTTCTAAACCGAAATTAGGCCCTAACGACACCACAACTTACAAAAATTTTGCCAAAGTTTACTTTATAAAACGTATATAAACCAAGAACCTGCAAGAAGATTACACTTCCTAGATAAATTCCCAGACACAACGTACACCTCCAATGTCAAACCGGATTTCTCAAAGTCCATATATAAAACTAAACTCAAGGTTTACAAGAAATCTAGAAAATATTCAGGACTATAACTCAAACTTAATAACACAACACAAGTATTCAGAGCGACTTGTAATTACAAAATATACAAGACTAGCAGGTTACATTAGGAACCTACTAGAAGGAGAGTGTCATTTGAGCTCTAGGCCTCCTGCGATGACGTGCAACCACGGGAAAGAAACTGCAATCTAGGCAACGAAAACTGAAAAGCCCAGAGAAAAACATATAAATAATAAAACTGTTAGAGTGAGTGGACGTAAATCATAATATGCCGCATAAATAAATCCAACATGCTTTTTCACAATAAATGCACATAAAATCATGCGAGTCAAAACAAACAAACCCAGGTCAAGTGCTCATAAAGACATAACTCTCCTGGGTACTCTGTGTGTGTGGAGGCAGTAAATTGAGTACATTTTCCTCAAAGTTACAACACGCCCGGGTCAAGTGCTCATAAAGACGTAACTCTCCCGGGTATTGTGAATCACAAGTCAGGTGCTCATATAGACGTAACCCTCCTGGAGCATCTCGGGGATCAACCAAGAGGCCATAGCATCGATGCATCCATATATCCATACTCAATGTAAAAATAAATCACATGTGCCTGCAAACCAATGTATGCTAATAAAATGCGTAATCATAAATGCATACTCGTAAAGCATACTCACAGACTGGCAAATATATCCACTGTGAAAATCAAAGTGTCCAGTCACAGATAACAGCTAGCCCTGAGGCCCAGTGGAAGATCCATCACCAAAAACTCTCTCATGATCACTAAATAACAGGAATACGATCAATACATAATGAATTTCGACATACGGAGCAAATATGTCTAGAACCCCGAATTCTCGAAAATCGTATCGCTCGAAATATCGACGAGGAAAACAAAATTCTCAAAATATACCCAAACAACCCTCGTCCCGAATTAAAACATTCAAGTTAACTCGAAAACCTCACGACTACGATCGGGACCCGATTACGAGCAAAATGACATACAAATCTCCGAAAACCCTCAAAATTAGATCATCGCCGGAGCTCATCCGTGGATCGCCGCCGCGGCGCCAATGGTGACATTCCCCGACGAGCCATACATAAAAATGATCCTCTCCTCAATCCCAACCAAACCCCCAAAACCACATCTCTAACCAACCACCACCGTGGCCGGAAATTGGCTCGAAAATCTCGCTGAATTCTCCCTCTTCAGTCACCGCTAAAACCACAACCTTGTCCCAAATTGTATACCCAGAAAGCATCAAGGGGTTGAGGAAAACCTAACCCCCCCACACCCGCGACGCCAAATCTCGCCAGAAACCGCCACTCGATTCCAGCGAAAATCTAAAACTTCATCAAATTCGAACTCTCTCAAAACGCAACCAATTCTCACAAATGAATACATGGATCAATAGGAAACCACAAGAGATTTCTAACCATACCAAGAACGCGACCAGAGGTGGCCGGAATGGTCGGTCCGACGGCGAACCGAAACGGGTATGGTGGAGCTCTGGTCAACCCAAATCAACATGAGTCAAACTGGTCAAATGGCCTAAATATTTGATTTTCCGACTTTTACGACTATTTGATATTTATACGTCGCGAACCGACCAAACCCACGACTCGGATAACTCCAACACAATCGGATAAGTACGACTAACTCGACGATAATTTTAAATATTCATTTTATATTCTCCGATTACCCGAAAAATCCTCTGAAACCTCCTACGAGTTCAAAATCAAATCCTCAACAGTTTCTGCAAAGAAACTCAAACCAAATTCTTGCCCGATAATTTAGTCGTTAACAAACCATATATGTATAACCAACTCGCGATAAAAACGATTCGTGCCGAGAATCACATGACTCAAAGTTTGGGTCAGTACATGTTTTGAAGGGTTATTCGCTGTCGTTGGTGGCGGCCACTAGAAAGTGATTTTCCGGTCTGTTTACGCTATTTCCGGCCAAATGTCGGCGAATTGGACTTCGGTCCAGAAATGAAAGTGGTAGAGCTCGTGGAGATATTTGCAACGTGGGATTGAATACCCCCATTGGAGATGGTTAATCGGAGGCGTGTGTGTGACCCACGCGCCGCCATTTGTGGAGGCTCGTGAGGGCCACACGGCGCCCCCACAATTGAGCTCCGATGAGGCAGATTGTAGAATTTTTCGACGGGACTTTCGGGGTTATTTCTAGAACATATTTTTATAGTTTTACCTATTTTGATATTGTGTAATCCGTTTGAACAGGACACCGTGATCGTTACTCTTGCAGCGAATGGAATTCTGCTGGACCCCAGCAATAGTCGTAGACTTGTGAGTGGAACTTTATTTTCACAGTTGATAGCTAGTTCAATATTTTATGCCTTACCCTTTACGGTATTTTTTTCAGACCATTTATCTGAAGGTTTACTTTGTGATGGTTTATTTAGTCGCATCGATGCTCTGGCTACTCGCCTGATCACTAGATAGCAAGTCGGACCGAGTTAGGACAAACGCCCTAGATGATCCCATCACCTTACTTTTTCATTTTTACAGGCGTTACTGGTTAAGAGAAACATCATGAACGACCACTTCCATTGTATTTCAGTTTATTAGTTTTGAACTCACATTATTTCACGAAAACAAGTGAAAAGGCATGATAGATCAGTTTTATTGATTTACACTGATTATATTATTTTGTCCCCTCATGCTAACATTTTAAATTTTAATGTCTTTCTCTGGGCTTTTTGGTTTTCGTCGCCCAACTGTAGTGTATATCTTGGACGTGCTTGATATCGTCGGAGGCTTTGGGTCCACCAGTCATCCTTTCAGCAATATGTCTCAGCTCACTGTCGATTTCTGTCATTTGTAGCATATGTATATAGAAGTCGCTCTGAATATTAGTCGTATGATGTAATTTATGTATGGCTCATGTAAATACAGTGTATATGTAAATAGCTGAATTAGGTTCTCAGGTTATCATAGAGTTATTTTCCTTTATATTTAGAACCCTACCTTGTAAAATGCTTTTAATTTCCTGAGTTGAGTTTCTGGTTTTAGTTATGTCATTTGTTAAGAAATTCGAATGAACATCGGTGGTCCACGGTGTGTTTGTGGAATTAGTTTGTGAAGTGTCACTTTTTGCAGGTTTTTGGGAGTCTCAATTTCAGTGCAAGTTATGCCAAAAATTTTGTATAAATTCTTAGTTATGTTCATTCGTTAGGGCTTAATCTTAGTTTACTAGTTAAACTAGTGTTGTGTCCTTTCATTTCAGAATGTCTAGCTGCTGATGTGGCAAATCGTTTATAGTTGCTATTTATAGCTTTCAGTTGGTATGTGAAAAATAGTTCCTTCATTTATGTCTTTTGAGTTTTGGATCTCTAGTTTGATTCTTGCTTAATGTGAGTAGACACGTTGATTAGTAAGGTCGTTAAGGTCTAATTCTGGTTTAGGTAACTAAATAAGAGTCGGGTCTTTTCAGATACAATCTGCGATAAAGGACAAGGAGTTCATAATATTGAGCTAGCTAAGGGTACATATCCATGAAACTACTACATTCATTGAATAGCTTAGTTATTCAATTCCGGTGTAGAGCACTAAGAAATAAAGCGACAGTGCTCCCCAGAGAAAATCTGTTCAATTCACTCTGTATCGTATCCCAACAACAAACCAAATGGAAAAGGAATCAAGAGCTAAAAAATTTCTAGATATTACTTTGAACGCCTACAATAGTGGCCGACAAAAAAATTGGTATCGGGTCAGATAGTGGGGTCAAGTCGAAATGATAAGAGTAGAGCCAAAGAATACATATGTTGCTCAAAACAATGTACCCTCTGTGAAACACATGCTCCCAAAACTATCAAAAGATCACACGTATCGTCTATCACTGTAGGATAACTGTGACGACCCGAACCGGAATTGGTATGGTAATCGGCTTAATCAGCGAGTTTTGCGAGTAATCGAGATTTATCGTAATTAATTGAATTGGCGGTTTTGATCACGACTTAATTATCGGACACGAATTTGATTTGGGTTTGTTCGTGGAATATGTAGAGAATTTGATTTCGAGTCCGTGGGAACTTTTCGAGGATTTTTCGAATAATCGAGGAATATAAAATGAATATTTGAAATTATCACCGAGTTAGTCGTGTTTATCCGTTCGAGTTTGAGTTATCCGAATTGTGGATAGAGCCGAGTCGCGACGTATAAATAGCCAAATAGCCGTAAAATTATCGAAAAAAATGTATTTCGGGTCGTTTGACTTGTGTTGACCGAGTTGGACCCGTTTGACCCGCGTTGACCGTGTGGGTGTGTTGACCCGGTTTGAAACTCGTCGTCGGACTTGCCGTTTCCGGCCACCTCCGGCGAAGGTTTTGGTAGGTAAGGCTTCTTCTTGTGATTTGTAGTTGTTTAGAACTTGATTTGAGGAGAATTGATCACGAATTGAGGGAGAACGAGAAGCTTGAAACTCGCCGGAATCGGGTTCAGTGGTGGTGTGTTTTTCGGTGACTTACCGAGGGGGATTTTAGGTGGAAATGGTTGGGTTTGTGGTTGGGATGAAGTCCCTTAAAGAGGGGAGGCCGAGGTGGCCTCACGGTGGAGGATTTCGCCGGAGAAGATTTTCGGCCGGTTTGAAATATTGAGACTTTCGAGCTGATTTCCGGCCACCGTGGTGGCTGGACGGTGGTAGTTCTTTGGAGAGAAAGGCTTAGCTTGAGGAGAAGAACATTTTGGGGTCTTGGCCGCCGGGAAATTCCTCCAGTGACGTCGCGCCGCCGGCGACCCGTTGACTTTTTGGATTTTGACAAATTTTATGTCATTTTACTCGTAATTGCGCCCCGATCATCGCCTTGAGGTTTTCGAGTTGATTTGGATACCGGATTTTTAGTCGAGGGTTTATGTGGAGAATTTGGGGGTTTTCGTAGATTATTTTGTATCCGAGTTATATGTTTCCGGAAATGGTTGGTTTCTGAGGTGTAGTACAGAGTAATGAATTGAGATTTTGATCAGTTATATTTTGTGATTACTCAGGAGATCGAGATCGTACATTGGGCGAGGGATCTTCCGCCATATCTCGTGATTAGCGAGTTTGCGCGCTGTGCTATCTTGATTTCAGTATTTATTTACAGTACGGTATTGAGATTATTTATTGTTTTTGGAGGTATTATTTTATATTTTATATGGTGATGGCATTTACTTAGCATCGATGCATTGGCTACTCAGCTGATCACCGGTAGTCCAGATCCAGGGTTGAGAGATTCCCCTGATGTGTCGACTAGGCTTGAGAGATTCGCCTAGTCTATCACCGTCGGGTTTGAGAGATTCGCATGACCGTCGGGCTTGAGAGATTCGCCTGACACCTCCATTAATTTTAAGAACTCGCATTGTTTTTATGTTATATAAATGGTGAAAGGCATATGATTATTTTCGTCCACTCACCCTAACAATTTTATTTGCCTTTCCCTTGGGCTTTTCGGTTTCCGGGCCCAGTTTGCAGTTCGGATTTTGGTGTCTCACGTCGCAGTCGGAGACTTAGTGTTCGAGCTACCTTTCTTTTTCAGTAGGTTTCTTGTTTTGCCTACTGTTGTATATTTACGTATATATACACTAGAAGTCGCTCTGATTACTCTGATGTTATACTTTTATATGATTTTTCCCGGATTTCTGTAACGTACAGTTTTGCTTATTACTTTACATTATTGTTATGATATTGAGAAATTCGGATGGGATTGGTGCCCACGGTTTGGCTTTTGTTGCATAGGACGAAGTGTATTTTCGGGTGCAGGTTAATGGTAATTCTTTGTTATAGTTAAACTCTGCCGAAATTTCTATGGTTTTTGCAAGTTCGTGTTTTCAAAAGGGGTTTGATTCCGGTTTAGGAAACTAAATCGGGGTTGGGTCCTTTCAGCTTAGTATCAGAGCATTAGGTTTCAGGTTCTGTAGACTTCTGTAGTTGTGACACTAAGGATATTTGAGTATGTACAGCATGTCTGGAGCGATGACCCGACTGGCCAGCGGTTACTCATCAATGCTTCGGGTGTTCTGTGTTCTCAATTGTCTGAAGTTTCATGATTACGTTCCTTGTGCTTTGTATCTAATGCTTTTCTTGTGTCATTAAGATGCCTCCTAGACGTGGTTCTCGTGTCAATAGGGATGTGGTCAAATCTCGAACTGCTAGAGCGACTGTTTTCTCGGGTTCAGCTGATCCAGAGATTTATGAGGCATGGTTGGTTCAGGTTGAACGATTTTGTGAGCGTCTGTGTTTCATTCCTGAACAGATGACAGTGGCAGCAGTTGGTTTACTTGAGTCAGATGCATACTTCTGGTGGGTTAGCACCAATAGAGTTCCAGTTGATACTCCGTGGACATTGTTCAGGGATTTGTTCATGCGGAGGTACTTCAAGCAAGCTACACAGTAGCGGAAGTATGAGGAGTTCATCAACTTGAGACAGGGCAGCATGTCAGTACTTGAGTACCGAGACAGATTTACTCCCTTATCTCGGTTTGCTCGTGACATGGTGTCCACAGAGGAAGCCAAGTGCCGAAGATTTGAGTTGGGCTTGAACTTGAACATCAAGGGGACATTGACTACGATGCCTCGGAACAACTTTGATGAGTTTGTGAGTGCCGCACTCCGAGGCGAGGATATCGAGAAGGAAAGACATATGAGATTCCAGTCTCGACGACTTAAGGAGGGTGGACCGAGTCAGGGACCTTCCAAGAGGCTGAGTTCTGACACTTCCGGATCGGCATCATCATCTGGCAGTGGACAGTATAGACCACCGGGTAGTTCAGCTAGACATAGACAGAGATGGAGGAGGGATCGACCACAGAGACCACAGTCTAGTGGGAGTTCTAGGGGAACCAGCTATCCTCGACGTACCGGTGGCACTTTTGCTGTACCAAGGGAGTATCCATTGTGCAACCTCTGCAACATGCATCATTTTGGTCCTTGTCAGCGAGGCCCTATTGTTTGCTATCGTTGTGGCCATGAGGGTCACTATGCCAGGGAATGTTTCCAGCTTATTGGTGTTGGTTGACATGCAGCTCAGAGTTCCGGAGGAGAGCGAGGTACCACTTCTGGAGCACGATCAATACAGTCTTCTGGCCAGGGCGGACAGTAGAGTCATCCTCAGCGTGGACGACTAGCCGGGCAGGCTAGGGTTCATGCCATGTCATTGCGTGAGGGCAGAGCTTCACCGAAGGTTGTTATTGGTATATTGCATGTTTTTGGCTATCCAGTACTTACTTTGCTAGATCCAAGTGCTACACATTCATTCATATCATATAGATTATCATCTTTAGCTACTATGCCTGCATCTCCACTTCCAGGGTTGTCGAGAGTGTTGTATCCATCCGGTGAGGTTGTGAGTAATGGTTGGGTGTATTGAGATTGTGAGATCTTTGTTGGAGGTCATATCAACGAAATCGTCGAAAATCCCATAAATACTCTACTTATCCCTCGACACAAAATCCGCCACCTAAATCAACTCGAAAACCTCAAGACTACGATCGGGAAGCGATTACGAGCAAAACGGTATAAAACGTCCCAAAAATCCAAAAAGTCAACTCTTCGTCGGAGCTCCGCCGTTGACCGATTAATTACGACAAGACTATTCGTGTTCCATAATTGAGACTATTCGTGTCCGATAATTAAGTCGTGCACAAGGCCGCATAACCGATTAATTACGACAAACCAAAATTATACGTGAAACTCTCGAATTAAGTCAATTAACTACCATTTCCGGTTCGGGTTGTCACATGGAGAACATGTGATTAATGCAATTTTTGAATGCAAACACACCTTCAAACACTTGTGTGCATTAAATGATATGTTTTGTGTTTGATGGTTAGGAGACATGTTGGTTTGAATACATCTCATTGTGATGCATTTAGCTTGGCATATAGCATGATCGTTTTGGCTTATTGCATATGCAATGATTTCATGTTTTAAAAGTGTGACTCAGAAGAAATTCAATCCATCTAGGCATGGTTCTTTGAGGGAAATCAATCATCACTTCGGGACACTTACATGCTTTGTGTGAAGAGTTCTTTGAGCCTAGTTTAGTGTATTTCTTTTCTTCTTCTTTTGCTTGAGGAGAAGCAAAGTCTAAGTGTAAGGTATTTTGTTAGGCCCATAATTATGTACTAATTATGTCCCTAACTCCATGCTTATTGCTTGCCTTTTATCAATAAAGCATAATTTTTATAATTTTTCCTAGTTATGCTAGGAAAGGGGAAGTTGGCAAGGAAACTCTCTAAAACATGGAATTTAATCACATTTTGGAAAGCACGAGCACATTTCTGAAGCCCTTGGAAAATATAAAGAAAAAATGGGAAGGACAAAAAGTCAATGTCGGTCAACAGTCAACTCCAGCAAGTCATCACTGGTCAATGGAAAGGTCAAATCAAATTTGAGTCAAGGCCTCAAGAGTCCAAGCCAACATGGAGATATTTTGAGAGATAGATGCCCATGCAAGTTACATGACTCTGGATGAGTTGCACATTAGGACCACCTAAAAGCCTAAAGTTCAGTATCATGTCTAAATATCTAATTTGGAATTTTATACGCCAAAAATATCTCCTTGGAAGGTATAGGGTCAACCTCCCCACTACCCACACATATATCTTACCTCACTCCACCAAGTCATCACTGGTCAATGACAAGGTCAAGTTAAATTTGGCTCAAGGCCTCAAGAGTCCAAGCTCACATGGAGATATTTTGAGAGATAGATGCACATGTAAGTTACATAACTTTGGGTTAGTCACACATTAGGACCATCTAAAAGCGTAAAGTTTAGAATCATGTCTAAGTATCCAATTTTGAATTTCATACACCAAAAATATCTTCTTCAAAGCTATAGGGTCGAGCGCCCCACAACCCACACACATATCTCACCTCATTTCTAACTTCTACATAGTTTTAGTATCTTTCCTTAGCTCCCAAATTTTCCCTATCCCTTTAGCTCTCCTCTCCACCTCAAACACCCTCTCCATCACCACCAAATCAGCCTCTGAAGGTGGAGATATCTTGCTTTCCTAAAGGTCCATCTCCCTTTCCACCTCCTCCTCCTCACTTTATTGTACGCCCTCCTTTGTGAAATAAAGTTTTTCCCCCTCTTATCTCACTTCTACCTAAAGTTGGATACATTTGGGAGCCTAGAAGATAGAGCTTGAAGACCAAGGATGACTTCGCTTGCTTGGGAGTTCTTAGGATATCTCTACATCTCTCTATCTCTTCAATTATGTATCTAAACTTGCTTGACATTATCCTTAGTAAGTAGTTGCCTTTTGGAAGCCCTAGCCAATTTAATGTACATACAACTATGTTTTGAGTTATGAAATTGAATTTGGTTTAGTGTACTACATGTTGTAAATGAGTTTGATAGCTTATGATCTGATTGTGGTTGTTTGCATGTTGATCTTGATTCAACGTTTTCATATTCATGTATTTGCCATGAATAAGTTGAGATATGTTTAGGGAAGATAAAAATGATCTTAAGTGAACTAATCACTCACCTAAGGAAGGTAAGCATGTAAATATGACTGAGGTTACACTTGAGAATATGGGCTTAAGGTTTTATTAGGCTTGAGCATAGACTAAAGCCTTCTTCAAGTCTAAATGACTCAAGGAGCTTCGGTCAAGCTTACATTGACTCGAAGAGGCTTTGTAGTTAATCGTTACTTCTTCTAATTCATGTTCTAAAAGATGTGGATTAGGAAAGTCTTTAGAATCTACTTTCATATCTCTAATATGAACTTAGGAAGGAAAGCCATTCATATTCATTATAAGTAAACATATATTGAACTCATTTGACATGTGGTATGATTAGGATACGATTCGTAATTGAGTTACATTCTAGTTTCAGTTTGCTTTATATTTGAATGTTAGAGCGGAACACTTCTAGTGCCCTAGTGGTCTAGGAGATTCAGTTTACAACCAATAGTGACTCGAAGGGATCACGAATTCGAGAAACATGTGTCAAGCGGGCTAAACTCATAACTTGGACATTGTTGGTACAATGAGTGGGCTAGTGGCCACATCTCTAGCCTACCAAACATTTACATTTTGTTTTGCTCTTACTTTATATTTTCACTTAATTTAATTACTAATAAACAATCAATCAACATTTCGTTGAACCACTCATTGTAGTTCAACCATCCATTGCTAAGTCTCCAAATGACTTGGTCTTATGAGATATACTTCCACATCTTGCTTTAGTTTTAGTGTCATGTCTAGTGTCTACTTAATCTGTGATTTATAGTGCTTAATCGAGTTAAGCTAAGGAGTTATAAGTGGTCAATCCTCATGGGTTCGACACTCGACTTCCTTACAAACACTATAACTTGATCTTGTATACTTGCGGATGGGGAAATTCATTACACTTATGGGCTAGTTCATAGTGCATAAAGTGTGTAGGGGTAAAGTTCCTAACAACGAGCATTTCCACTTATGTTTAAACTTTATGAATCAATTAGATATAAATTAGTTGAAATTTGACATAAAAACTAGATTGACGAGTAAATACTTGTTATACATCTACTATTATTGTATAACTTAACTGTTCGTATGTCTGTAATCACTCCACATCCCTATTAACCAAATTGAATTTGGACAAAACAACTGTTAGATATATTCATAACGACATAATATGTAAGTAGACGAATTTTCATTCAATACGAAGTTCTTAAATGGTTTGATTAGCATAGTCATCCATACATTTGAAACTTAAACGAAACATAAACGTTGATATACGAATCTTCGTAACTTTGATTTTCAAACCGTCGACACTCACAGTCCAAGAACTTTTTACTCTATGCCCTCGACAAATATAATCTGCAATCTAACATGGTATACATGATCATACTCTTAGAGGTCAGATTGTGAAATTCTACTTAGACTACGAAAGTGGTTTAATTTTATCGCGTCGTCTAACACTTTCAGGGTTTAGGAAAAAGGGTTTAGGGCTTAGGGTATAGGGTTTATAATGATCTTAGATGACGAAATAAGTATATGTTTGTCGTCTAAGTAGTTCTTAGACGACGAAACAATCGATCGATCATTCAAATTCAAGCGTGTATAAATTAAGTTCGAATTTTATCAGTCACTTCCATCATCATAATCTTCATCATTTAAATCATCATCCTCACTCTCAACTAACTGAACCTCATCATTATAATCTTCATCGTCTGAATCATATACGACGTTATCGTCATCATCCTCCAGCTCATCTTCAGAGGCATTCTTCTCTAGGTCGTCAATCTTCTTTTGAGTAAGATTTATGGCATGGTCAGGTATGGGTAAGTGTTTGTTATACCAAATCAGTTGCCTTATATCGAGAATGATAGAAGTATTAGGTTCTTCATATGCATTATCATTATTCGCTTCAGTGTCAGTCGCCAACGTCCCTTCAAGTGATGTGGCACTCCTTATTCCTCCATGAGACATATGGTTAACTATTTTCAAACCTTTACCCGCTTTCAGATCATCCACATAAAACACCTGCCTAAGTAAGGTGGCGAGATCAAATGCCTCATCCTCATACCAGCTTGAGTTTGTATCGACTGATAAAAGGCACAGATCTTCCTTTGTACACTGAAAACATTTACACTTGAATAAAAAAATGCATTCTCATAAAGTAACTGAACAATATTAACAAGAACCCCATAATTTACATCAGCGTATTCCCCAATAATGATCCCACTATTTTGTATTCTTCTTCCTTCATCTTGATCCAATGAATGAAACTTTACACCGTTGACAAAACATCCAGGGTAAATATAGTGTTGAACTGACTTATGGGCCAATAAGTGTTTTTCCCATGAACACCATCCCTCATGGTTATCGAATTTTTCTAGATCGATCATCTGCAAAATTGTGAAGAAAATATACGAATGTGTATTTAATTTCTACCGAAAATTTGACAGTTTCCCATAAAATAAATGGAAACAAAAAACTTGCATGCATAAATTAAGGAAAAACACTTCGGAGAAGCAAACACCAAAATAATAAATTAATCTACCTTGGGCACTTATTCCCATTCAGATTTCTCAATTTCAAAATAAAGAAAACACAAACCTATATGGTTTAAACATACCCATTGGAGAAAATAATCAGTGAACTTCTTTTTAAGTACTTTTTCAACCCGATTATAACTGTTGTCCGGTTTGACTATGAGAATTGTTTCCCTGTAAGCTTGCATGTAAGGGTTGACCTCGTCACAGTCTCGCATCACTACCCAATGTGCTTCAATAAGTTCTTCTTGAGTTAATCTTTTCTTTAATACTCCTCTAAACAGTTGTACAACATCTGTGATGACTAAAAGATTGTTGCAGTCATATGGATTGGTAGCGGTGGTTTGGACTGGATCCTTGAGGTACTTGTTACAGTAGTTTACACACTCATGCATTAGGTATATTTTTGCTATGGAGCCATCCGGGGCAGATTTATTTTTGACAAATCCTTTGTACTGTGTGAGTTGTCTGCAAAATGAAAAAAATAATTATTTGATTAATAGTAGGAACACAAATATATATATATGATGAAAAAATGTGTTATAATTAACTGTACCTTTCCCGAGAATACATCCAAGTGTAGTGGAACAGACCAGAAAGTAGCACTTGTTCGGGAAGGTGGATCATGAGGTGAATCATGATATCAAATAAAGTAGGGGAAAAATTCTCTCTAATTTGCAAAGGATCGGATGTGGAAAATTTCCTATTGTATTTCGACCACATCTGACTTCTTTAACTCTCTAGCGCATAACCTCTTCCACCATTTACACAATACTACTATTTGTTCGACGACGTCATGAGGCAAATATAGTCGAATCACTGCTGGAATCGGACTTTACAACATAATGTGAAAGTCATAAGTCTTTAGACCAACGAACTTGTATTCCTCAATGTTGATACATCCAAATATATTCACTGCATAATTAGACGGATAACGAACACTTTTGAACCAGTTGAATATAGTATCCATCAATGTCGGCTTCATTATGTAAGATGCATCTGGCATCTTATTGTACACTCATGCTCTATCCCTCTTTAACCACAAGGGATGGTGTAAATTTATAGATTCCAGATCTTTCCGCGCTTTAGAAGTATCCTTAGTCTTGAACTTAATACCAAGAATTGTTCCAACCATATTGTTGCATTCATTCTTTTCTATATGCATGACATCTAGGTTGTTCTCGAGTTTCAACTTCGACCAGTAAGGAAGTTCAAAGAAAATACTCATGTGATTCCAATATCTAAGATGATGAGGAGGTTGTGGATTCATCCTTTCACCCTTTGGTTGTGCAAGATGCCAACATCTCATACGCAGAAAATTGCTGATGGTCCACATTACAGCTGCACTAATCAAGAACATTGTTTTAGTGAACTTGTCATAAGTTGGGACTCCATTTTCCCATAAGTATTTCAACTCGTCAATCAATGGTTTGAGGTACAATTCTAAATACTTTCCAAGAGACTTAGGACCTAGAATTATCAGAGTGAAGAAATTAAATTCCTTATTCATACACATCCATAGAGACAGGTTGTACAGCGTGACAATAACTGACCAAGTGCTGACGGAAGCCCTATTATTACCCCAAGGGTTGAATCCATCTGTACAAAGTCTAAGTCTAACATTTCAAATATTTGCTGCAATTCTAGAAATTCCCTATCAAAATCTTTAAAACGTCTCTCCATCTGCCACGTGTCTTAGCACATCCTCATCTATTCTCTATTTTGCGTACCATCTCATCGCCTCTACTGTTTATAGAAACATGTACGAACACTGCTGTCTAGGAATCAACAAAAAATAGCAAAGCACCTTCACAGGAATTTGCTTCTTCAAACTCCTCCTATTAGGGTGCAAATATCTGGACTGGTTGCATACATAACAGTTGTCCAAATATGCACACTCTTTGTAAAACAACACACAATCATTTCTACATGCATGAATTTTCTTGTATTTTAGGTCGAGGCTGTTCAAGATCTTTCTAGCCTTATAATGGGTTTTGGGAAGTTTATGATGATCAGGAAGCAACTTACATATATAATCCTGCATTTTGTCAAAAGCATGGTCTAACATTTTGTTCTTCATTTTTATCTGAATTTCCGCCATTACATATCACATGAAATTTTGTGGACATCCAGGGTATACGGGGTTTAGGCTTCAAGTATCATCATATTGTACTTATCCATCTTAGTAGTGTCAGTGGTCAAAGCTGTAGGGACTGTGTCATAATGAGGACTATGATAACCTCCATCTTCGTGTTGGTGTCTAACATGACTAAATTCGGGAAAAGCATCATGGACCAAATCTACAATGCGGTTCCAAGAAGGGGCGCCACTACCGTTGAATAAGGCACCCTGCTGGTAACTATACCCTGAGCTAAAGTCTACTACTTCACTGTGCTCACTCCATGTAGTGTAAGTTCACATCATACCGTGGTCATACATGTGTTGAGACATAACATTAATCTCCACAAACTAATGGTTAAGGCATTTTCTGCACGGACACATGTAACGCTTCTTTCCTTGATCATGTTGCATCGCAAACAACATAAACTCTTTGATTTCATCTGTATACCTCTCATCACTTCTATTCACCAACTTTATCTAACTCTTGTCCAAATTTCTGCGTAAATTAATTATCATATTATATAATTTTTCAAAACTAATTAATCTAATATACTATATAATTAAATTACATGACACAATAATATGCATATACATATTATATATAATTTTTAAACTAATTAATCTAACATATTTAATCATATATATATAATTAATCAACACATGCATGCATTTAGCTTAACAATTAAACAACTAACTAATGCAATATGCAAATAAGGTTGCCGAATTTATTCGCCAGAATATTTCACCGGAGAACTTCATCACTGTATGTTATCATGTATGTAATTAAATTTAAAAAAAAATTGAGAGAAACGAGTTAATACATTCACCGATAAGGAGATAAGTGGCTAAACTAGAACTCCGAGGGTGAGAAAATCGTATAAATTGAAATTATGGTTGGAGGTGGTGTTGAGAGATTTGGAGAGATGTTGAGAGATGAGGGAAAGATGAAATGCTTGATCTAGAAATGAAATTTGATCTAAATAATTGAGTTTTCTTAGACGACGAAATAATTCGTCGTTTAAGTGTAACACTGCGTTGTCTAAGTTTGTACTTAGACGACGAAGATAGTTTCGTCGTCTTGGTTAGCTCTTAGATGAAGAAATACATAATTCGTCGTCTAAGTTAAGATTTTAGACGACGGATAATATTTTCGCCGTCTAAGAGGTTGTACTTAGATGACAAAACTTTTATTCGTCGTCTAAGTATTTTCTTAGATAACGAAACGTTCGATGAATACATATTTCGTCATTCTAGGAAACTCTTAGACGACGAAACTTGATATTCGTCGTCTAAGCATAATCTTAGGCAACAAAACTGAAAATTCATCGTCTCAATCCAACCTAGACAACAAAATATTTTCATGTGCGACGAATTATTTTTTTGTCGTCAAATACTTACTTAGATGACAAAAAATATTTCGTCATCTAAGTGCATATTTCTGGTAGCGGGCCGAGCTGTGCTTCTTTTACACATACGGCTCACCCAATCATATTTTTAATGAGACTAGGTCAACTCGATTAGGCTTTAAGACCCTATGTTAGGACCATTTTACTATACTTACCTAATCTCTACTTATTGATATCTTGGGTCATGTAGTTGGGCTTTTAATCTATGTGCGCTATCATAATATGGGCTATTGGATCCGATGTATGTTGTAAACGGGCCTTTAGGGTATATGCCTTGGTAGGGGTAGGCACTGGATACGACAGGATAGTTTTGACGAAAGCCCGGTCTGTCCTATTTTAATTTTATGGGACGGGACGGTATTCATGTGGCTAAAAATGAAACCCGGAATGACCCGAACCGTTTGGATTCGGGACAGGCTTTGCACAGGCTCCCGAATTTTCTGTTGTTTTAAAAACTGTATACCATTCCTTGAATCATAATTAGATAGAAAATATATGAACTCATCAATCATAAATAATACAAAAGCTTCCAACCATGTACGGGCACGAAATACAGTATGTATTACAATTAGGAATAGACATTTTCTAGTGCTCAGAGACACAAAAGTTTCTCACTTTCTCTGATGCCGGTATGGTTGGTTTCAAGTGCTTCTTTGTGAAGACTTTGGATTGATAAGGAGGGCTCAGTATTGATTTGTAGACAATAAACTTGATGAAGAAGGTCTGAGCCAAATTATTCAAACAATCACCCTGCATCAAACAACAAGCTATAATGCTTAATTAGTTCGACATATTTTTAAGAAGGCATGGCAGAACAACAAGCTCATTCACAAACAAGAACGCCTTCACAACAAACTCACCTAAGATTTAAAATCATAAGATTCAATTGGGCTTGCATGATGGACGGTAGATCGAAGCTCATGTCCATCGATTCTGGGAAGAAGCTCGAGTTGGAAAGGGAGCTCGTCGAATAACACCGCAAACTAAGCTGATGCTCCAGTTGATCGTTTAAGGGATTGAGTGAGAACTTATATGTTTGGGATTTTGGGTCGATTGATTATGGGATTGAAATGATAAGCTAGAGTGAGACTGAATGGGTTGACTCAATGGAGGATAATGAACTCGATGAAGTGAGGAAAAGAAGTGAGGAAGATTGAATCTCCAGAATGAGTTGGGGTAATTGGGTACTGTAGCAAAATATATTAAGAAAAAAAGGAAAAGAGGTTGTCGAGACGGGCCTTTATAAGAGGATATTCAAAAGCCTGTGACCCGTCCAATTTATTGTACACGGGTCGATCGGGATAGGACAGGATGACCCAAGCAAAAATGAAGACACGTCTCGTCTTGGTACCCATGTGGGTTGGGTTTCACGTCTCGTCTTGGTACCCATTTTACACGTCTCGTCTTAGTACCCATTTTACCGATCGGGATAGATATGGGTTGGGTTTCACGGGCCCATGTGCCCACCCCTGACACTTTTTATATATGACTAAGAGCCTCCAATGTAAGGCCATCTCCAACTCAGGCCAGGGCTTGACATAGTCCTAAAATCAGCTAAAATTTGTCTCTAATCGAGGGCTGCGTTATATCAAAAATGCTACAAGTAGCTCGATCGGGTCAAATGTTGGGCTATATATGGCCCTTGGTATAAACTTAAAAAAAAATATGTGTCAGATGCTCTAAAGCACGTGGCTACTTGCATTCTCTTATTATAGCCCTAGGCTATATTTTTCTGGGAACCACAATTGTACTTAAGCACTAAAAAATTGATGTACCTAGTTACTAATATTAATTTTAATTAATGTTCATGTCAATTTAAACATTATGGTTGCATCATTTAATTAATCAATTTATTTTAATTTCTCAACTCCAATAATAATCACAATATTTTTGTAAAATAATATAATCAATATATATAATAAATTTATCATGTGTAATAGTTTAAAAACATTGAAATATATTTTTAGAATTTCAGTAAATATAATATATGCAACGGTAGTATAGTAAAGAAATAAATAAAAATGTAATATTTCAAAATATTAATAATAATTTATTTGTTAAAGGAACCATCAATGAATATAATAAATACAATGCATTTAAGACATTATGGTGACCTCATTCCATTAATCAATTTATCTTAATTTTTTTAACTCTAATGATAATCACAATATTTTCGTAAAATAATATAATCAAAATAATATAAGTATAAATTAGTATCAACCGTAATATTTTCATTATCAATATAATTTAACATAAAATATTAGTATAAATATCAGTAGTAATATTTTCAAGAAAAAGTATTAGAAAATATATATATAGGGTAGTTGGTTTGAAACCAAAGTAATTAATAAAGTAGTTTGAGATGGTGAAAGTAGTTGATTTTGAGTAAATATAGTACGTGATATGATCATATTTATCTAAAACAAAGAGTATTAGAAAAATATAAAATAGTTATCTTCAAATCTCATAAAAAAAACTTGCTAAAAACAACACATGTAGACTAAATCATATATGTATAATATTCAAAATAAATTTTTAGAATATATATATATATAAGTTCAAAACTTTGAATTAATAAAATAATATAAAAATGTAAATTATAACCTTTATAGGTTGGAGATGACACAAAATATAGCATTCACGATATTCATTAAAATAATATATTTTGAAAGCTAAATTATATTCTAAGGTCAACCCCTTAAGACCGGAGATGCATGGCCTAAGAGCTTATCCAAGAATATATCAAGACCTGCTTATCCTTATTTCTCTTTACTTTGTCGTTGAACTTTACTTTTCCGATGGTATTTCCAGTTACGATACCGTGATCCTAACACCCTAAGTAAAGAACACAATGAAAGACAGTTTAAATAGTAAAGCAAAAGATAACTAATTACAAATATCCAATCATTTTACATGACCTAATTAACTTTCATGCCTTATTCATTCAAGTAACATGCACTCTACATGTTTCTAATATTACAACCCTCGATCTGTTTGCTTGAAGTACAGGCCAACTTATCCCCCACCCAAATCGTGTCGTCCACTTTGATCGTGCACTTGTTCATTCCATGGCCGGCCGGACCCTTTCCTTTCTCTTCTTAATTTGAACAATGATCGAGTCAAGGATCCTTAGCGCGCTTCTCTCTTTTCGATCGGAAATTGACATAGATTATATCCTGACGAAGAATACGGTGAGCTCAGGCCCATTGTTACCATCGGGATTCATCATGTAATACGTCTCGGAATCCCTAGACCCAATAACATGCTCGAACTGAACTCTCATGTACATGAGCTCCCCGTCCGGCGAGTCCCCTCCTCCGACGTCGTTTGGAATCACCCCTGCTCCCATAGAGACTGCATGCAACACTTGCATCACGTTCAAGTCGTCGTCCGTGGCTTCCCTCCGGACACCGTACCCCGTTTTCTTCCCATTGCAATACAGCATCCATATCGGCTCGTCCATGATCTTGGTCTTCTCTCCCGGTCTCTTCTCGCACTCGAGCGCGATTCTCACGAGCCCAACTCCCATGTCTTGGAGGAGCTTCCCCGTGGGAATCGCGAGCTCGATTATGAGAAGAGGGAGGGATTTAGGGCTTTCTTGGATTGCAAGGCTCACCCTGGCTTTACGGAACCCGAATAGGGTTCCAGTCATCTTAACCCCGCCGTGGATGTGCCCTAAATCCCCGATCCTACTTCCGTGGGTGGTCGAGACGGGCATTTTGCACGATGGGGTTATGATGGGAAATGAACGAAAAACAGAACGGACGCGTTGGAAGAGTTTTTTGGACTTTGAGGGGCCTTTTTTGCTTGATGCGGGTTGGAGTGAGATGGAATTAGATGGTGATGGTGATGGTGTGTTTGCTAGTGGTGATGACACTATTCTCGGTGGTCGTGGCTGCGGCTGCCGGTGGTTGGGTTCTCCCATATTTACGTGAAAGATATAGCTAGCTAGCTAGCTAGGAAGACATTATTGTTTGAGGTTTAAACAGCAATGTATGCTAGCTAGGTTATGGCGCAATTAATTAATTCAATGGTGAACTTGGTGGTGGTGATGAGCGTGTATATGAAGAGAGCAATTGATTTATGGTGTGCACGTTGATCTGACTAATTTAATAGGAAGGATTTGCGAATGTTCTTCTTGTTTAATTCTACGTACTGACTTACAGTTCGATTTTAGTTTTGTGAATTAACTAAAGATAGATAGATATGTAGATATGTATTGTACGTTGACTCCAGCGGGAAATTCAGCCTTTGTGGCTTTGTAGTTTCTGACCTTCTACCATATATGTATTCTTCTAGAAAAAGGTTGTCAAGTTGTTCTATCGCTCCACTTGAGGCTTTATGTTGTTGGCTTGTATACTGGTTAAGTTTGACTTGATGTACAATGGTAGATGAGTACTTAATAGTAGAAAATGTTACTGATCGATCAAGAAATCCATGTTATGCATACTACTGCGGAATGCAAACAACTCTATCTCTATGTGGTTATAAACTAGCTTATGGACTACGTACGTAGAACGAAGATTCTGTAATCATATGTCACCTTGTGATTC
Organism: Geum urbanum; assembly: GCA_946800695.1. Taxonomy (NCBI): domain Eukaryota; kingdom Viridiplantae; phylum Streptophyta; class Magnoliopsida; order Rosales; family Rosaceae; genus Geum; species Geum urbanum. The sequence goes on from OX327017.1 coordinate 5,844,991, forward strand.
GATTCTTTGAGCCAATGTATTAATTGTCTATACAACTATCCCTATACTCATGGCCAAATACTCGGCAAGGCAGTTTAGCTCACTCACTATTTTTTAACTACAAACCTTCATGACACATAAAACCAAGGAATGCAATATTTTCGGCAATATTTTAGATTTTTTGAATCACCTGAAAAATCCTCCATTATATCTATATATTTTTCGAAATTTCTCAATTTTTATTGATATTTTTGATATATTGACGATATTTCTGATATTTCTCAAAATATCCCGAAATTTTTGAAACTTTCTGAAAGGACCCAACCCCGATTTAGTTGCCTAAACCGGAATCAAACCTCTTCTGAAAACGTGAACCAACAAAAACTATTAAAATTTCAGCAGAGTAACGCTACTAACGTGGAATTGCCATTACATGCACCCGGAAAATAACACTTCATCCTATGCCACAAAAGCCAAACCGTGGGCACCAATTCCATCTGGATTTCTCAATATCATATCATTAACAATAAACAGTAAACATAACTGTAATATATAGTATATCCGGCACAAACCGTATAAAACATGTATCAGAATGTATCAGAGCGACCTCTAGTGTAAATATATACAATATATACATCAGTAGGCGAAACAAGAAACCTACTGGAAAACACAGGTAGCTTGAATTACTAGCCTCCAACCACGACGTGAAACACCAGAACCTGAACTGCAAACTAGGCACGGAAACCGAAAATCCCAGGGGAAAGACATGAAAACCGTTAGAGTGGGTGGACGAAAATAAATGTCTTTCGCCGAATAATATATATGTTATAAAAACATATGTGAGTCAAATGCATGAAAATCAAATGGTACGTGAGGAGACGCTGACTCCAACCCACGTACAGAGCATGCATCATAATACCGCGGGGTCACTCATGGACTCCCTCGCGATAGCACAGTCTGAATCACGGGATCCCAGACCCACACTTGATTCCTAGCCAGAAAGGCCTCGGGTCAGGATATATGTCTCCCCCCCCCCCGGGAGCGTACTCGGGGATCAGCGGAGAAGCCAATGTGTATCGATACAACCCTGATAACTGAGACTGTACTCTGTGTAAACCAAATCATAAATCATTTCCATGCACATGCATAAAACATAGTATATATGTATGTATATTCATATACGCATATTCGTATATGTATAATCGTAAAACACATGCTCATAAAAATCATGATCATATTGCATGCTCAAGTTCGTAAAACGTATATAAAAGACTCGCAATCAATCCGTGAAAAGAAATGTCCACTCACAGGTGAGCAAAATTCGCACTCGCGCTAATCTCGTGGCCCGGTGGAAGATCCCTCGCCCGAAGCACGATCTCGATCCCCTGAATAGTCATACAATATATCTGATCAAAATCATAGCTCACAACACTGTACTTCACCACGGAAACCAACCGTTCCCGGAAACATATAATACTATTCAAAATAATCAACGAAATTCCCGAAAACTCTACTCGAAACCCTTGACTGAAAATCCGATACCCAAATCAATTCGAAAACCTCAAGGCGATGATCGGAGCACGATTACGAGAAAAACGACATTAAAAACACTGAAATCCAAAAAGTCAACTGGTCGCCGGAGATCCGGCGTTTACAGCCGCCGCCGCCGCCGCCGCCGCCGCCGCCGCCGTCAATCGGAGAGTTTTCCCAGCGACCGAGCTGCCACAATGATCTACTCAACAAGACGAACAACTTTAACGAAGGAGCCACCAGCATCCAACCACCACCGTGGCCGGAAATCATCTCGAAAGCCACGGTGGTTCAAACCAGCCGGAAAACTTCCCAAGCCGATTCCGGCGCCGTCGCGCCACCTCGTCCCTCCAAACCAAAGGGGAAATGATCACCATGCAAAACCCAACAAAACCCACCAAGGATCCACCCCGAAAAGTCACCGGAGCACCTCCCTCCGTCGAGGCCGATTCTGGCCAAAATTTCCCAAATTTCAAATCCAAATATCTCCCTTAAATCTCAACCAAATCAAGAAATTCCAAGTTCTAAACTGTTTAGAATCACGAGGAGAACATTTTACCTTCAAGGGTCGTGGCCTGAAATGGCCGGAATCAGCCGGTCCGGTGACGGAAGCCAAACTTTCCAATTTCTCCCTCCGGTCAACGAAAGTCAACGGTCAACGGCGATAAAACTTCCCAAACAGTGTTTTCGACAATTTTTCGACTATTTCCGGTATTTATACTCGCGCCTCGGCACGATCGACGGTCCAAAACGGATAACCATTACGATTTGGATAAACACGATTTGAACGGATAAACTCGTCGTTAAACCGAAACTTCAAATAATCATATTATATTCCTCGGTTATCGGAAAAATCATCCGGAACCGCCCATGAGCTCAAAATCACGTGTACTACAACTCTCGAGAAGAGACTCAACTCAAATTCTCCGCCGAAAATTAAGTCGCGAACACTACAATAAAAATGCACTTAGACCACGGAACCTTAAAGGTTCCGTCGTCTAAGTAACACTTAGACCACGGAAACTTCTCCGCGGTCTAAGTGAACACTTAGACGACGGAGAAGTGATTTTCCGTCGTCTAAGTGAAACTTAGACCGCGGAGAAAATTTCCGCGGTCTAAGTATCACTTAGACGACGGAAAAAGACTTATCCGCCGTCTAAGTGAAATTTCAAAAATTTAAAAATTTCATTTAGACCGCGGAGAAAGTTTCCGCGGTCTAAGTTTTCACTTAGACGACGGAAATGCACATTTCCGTCGTCTAAATACTTTAACCCTAAACCCTAAGGCCCTTTCCCCTAAACCAAGTCCAAGTAAGAACTTAGACGACGGAAATGTGCATTTCCGTCGTCTAAGTGAAAATTTCGTAATTTCACCTAAGACAACGACCATCTAGACCATGTCCCAATGCATATTCTTTTCGTCGAGACCATAGAGTAAACAATGCTTGGAGTGTGAGCGTCGACGGTTTTAAAATAGGTGAAAGGACCCAACCCCGATTTAGCTTCCTAAATCGGAATCAAACCCCTTCGAAAACACGAACCAACAAAAACTTTTCGAAATTTGGGCAGAGTTTCGTTACTAACGTGGAATTACCTTAACCTGCACGCGAAAAATACATTTCATCCTATGCCACAAAAAGCAAACCGTGGGCACCACCCCATCCGGATTTCTCAATATATCAACAGTAAAGTAAAGTAGTAAATATATATGCACTTTACTGAAATCCGGTATAAATTCGTATAGCATATTCAACAGGAAGCTCAGAGCGACTTCTAATACATAATCATATACGTATACCACAGTAGGTAGAACAATAAACCTACTGGAAGAAACAAAGTAGCTCGAGCACTATGCCTCCGACCATGACGTGCGACACCAGAACCTGAACTGCAAACTGGGCACGGAAACCGAAAAGCCCAGGGGAAAGACAATAAACACGTTAGAGTGAGTGGACGAAAATAAATGTCTTTCACCAGTTAATATATATGTTATAAAAACATATGCGAGTCCAGGCAAATAAAAACATAACATAGTACACGAGGTAAAACTCATACTCCTCCAGTGTACTGAGCATGCAAGTAAAATCCCACGGGGTCACTCATGGACTCCTCCGTGCTAGTACAGTCAGAATCACGGGATCCCAGACCCACACGTGATTCTAGCCGGAAATGGCCTCAGGTCAAAGGTCTGCCTCCCCCCGGTAAAGACCTCGGGTCAGGAGTCACAGCCTCCCCTGACATATGCCTACCATCGGGGATCAGCCGAGAGGCGAGTGTATCGATACAACAACGTAACCACGACTGTACTCTGTGTAAACCAAATCATAAACATTTCGATGCAAATGCATGAAACATCATATAAGTATATGTATACTCGTATACGTATATTCGTATAAGTATAATCGTATAATCGTAAAACACATGCTCATGTAATCCGAAATCTCATATGCATGCTCAAGTTCATAAATCGTATATCAAGACTCGCAAATAATCCGTGAAAAGAAATGTACACTCACAGACTGGCGTAACGCGTATCGCGTTAACCCGTGATCCGGCGGAAAGTCCATCGCCAAAAGAACGATCACGAACCCCTGAATATTCACAAAACCCATTTCTCATAACCATAATTCGACGATATAAAACAATTCATGAGAAACCACCGTTCTCGGAAACACATAACTCAAAGTCGACGAATCGTCGAAAATCCGTATATACCATCTCAATACCTCGCTTTACGTTCGGACGCTCAATTCGAAAAACGAACCTCCCCACTGCGATCGGGGCGCGATTTTGAGTCAAATGACATGCAACTTGCCGAAAGTCCAAAAAGTCAAACTTTGACCGTTGACCGCCGTTGACCGCCGTCCACGGCGGCGCCACTGTTGACCGGAAGAATTCACGGCGGAGCAACCCCTATTCCATGCAAAACCACCCACTGAGCAACTTTGTCAACTGCACCAAAGTCCAATTCTCACTCTAACATGGTCAATTTCAAGCAAAACCGAACTGAAACACAAAATTCAAACCCCAAATTCTCCATGCTCAAATCAAGTTAAAACACCATGCTTACATGGTTAGAATCCTTGAGAGGAGAGCTTCAAAGCCCAGTGCTTGATGTAGCTCAACACAACCTGAATCTAAGAACCCGAATTCATTAAAAACTCATCACTTTTGGCCGGAAATAGCTCACTCCCCCGGCGGCCTCGCCGTGAACGGAGGATAGCACGGTGTCGAACGCACCGAGGCGAGTTGAATGGTGGTAGCCTCGCTCCCTGGGGTGGCCGAAACGGCTTCGCCGCCATGGAGCACCGTGAGCCACCGTCACCCTCTTTCAAGCTCGCGTTGACCGGTCTAGGAGTTAATGACCATAGTTGACTTTCCTCTTAAGGAAACCCCAATATTTATACTTCATTAAATACTTTCCCAAAACGGAAACTCAAACTTATCCATTACGACGAACTTTAAACACGCATAACTTTCTCGTCGTATATCCGATTCCAATAATTCTCGCGGCCACAAACTCGTCTCGACATATTCTTCAATAATCACTCGAAGTCAAACACATCGGCCAATCAGATAAAAAGTCAACCCTTCGAACCAACACATAATTAAATTAACCAAACAATCAACAATCGGCAAAATTCGCAAATAATTCCTCGTAACTCCAAATCATGCTCCGGAAGTTCCCACGAACTCGAAATTAAATTCTGAGCAACTTCCGTGAAGAAGCCGAGACCAAATTCCCGTCCGATAATTTAGTCGTTAAGTAGCCCACCATTTAAATCTGAACTTCAAATATTCATAACTAATTCTTCGGTCGTCCAAATAACGATCCGGAACCGCCCACGAACTCGTAATTACATATAGAACGACTCTCGAGAAGAGACCTAGCTCCAATTCTCGGCCAATAATTTAGTCGTTAAGAACTCTGGCGATTCCAATATCTGTCGAAAATCCACGACTGCGCTGTAACTCACGAATCAAGCTGATTATACTTCTGATTCTGGTCCGGGTCATCACAAATCCACCCCCCTTAGAAAAATTTCGACCTCGAAATTTCCGAGTCTGCCGACAAAAGTAGGAGCACTGCCTCTGCATACTGTTCAACTGCCTAGTGGCTACATCAACTGAACAACTCCGGCAATTGACTCCACAATAGGAGATAGCTCTGTGCTGGAATTTCTGTACTCACAAATCACAAATCTGAACTGGCTCCACACAATAGCCAAGTGTTCCTGCATAAGGAACAGGTAGGGTACACAACATGTAGCAACCCTGAAACACAGTTCTGCCACGCGGAACACAACACACAAAGCCAACACTATAGGCGATGCCAAACCATACGGCAAAACACAAACTCGCCTATGGCCACATATGGATCAAAACATCAAGGCAAATCACAACACGACCTGCTCATACCAACGAAACTCAAGCATCGAACTCAAACAATTATCAACCCATTTCCGCTAATCTGACAGTCTGTGGTAGCACATTCCACAAAATCGGAAACAAACATCAACTCAAATTCAAACCAAACTCACTCCAACACAATGGAGTACAACAACATACCTCAATTTAACATCAAACAACCTCAAAACCATAATGGTTCACAAACTGGTACTGCAAGCAAACTCAAATCGCCGAAACTGCTGGTTCCGAATCCTCCGGAACGGTAATACCAAGGTCCACAGCATGCCGTCCAAGGCCTGAATAGTCCTCAAAGATCGCTCGTCAATCCGAGGACAAGGACCGGTACTAGCTCGTAATTTGGTCTCCAATGCTCGCTGCAAAGCTCACCAACACTTAGTCATAGCTGATCACCTTGATCAGCGAACTGGGACACAGGTACACCACGTAGATGGACAACCTCCATCAAACACAGCTATACCAGCCAACCACTGGAATCATCTCCGAAAGTACAAGGAACTGTACTGAGTTCGTCAAATGATCCACAAAGGCCCGGCAACTGGTATCACAACCAAAGTGTACACATACACACACAATCACAGCAGCAACCGTCACGTCTAACCGAAAATCTCAAATGGCTAACACATCTCGGCAAGTTTCTGCCTCCTAACCATCGCCAGTCGACGAATGTGGCATCAGCACACACAAGCTGCTACATTGCTCTTCATGTTGCGTCACGAGTAATAAAATCAAAGTATCTGACACTTCTCAGCGTCACTAGCGCCAAACACGCGCAAAATCACGAGCCTCAACACCGTCATACTCAAACTCAGCTCTCGTAGTCCACACTTGGCTAACACGGAAACTCGAGCCACACATACACACATGCAATACTGAAACTCCCAACTCTCAACTGAATGCATCAGCAACAATATCCCAGACGGATGGTCAAAGTACAACCACTAGCCTTTTCTGAACAAGCTCAAAGGTGCAGCCATAGTCGATAGTCGACTCCCTCCATCTACACTGCCTCAAGCCCAAATCTGGCCGAAAATGCAAGTGGATGAAACTCAGTGGTCAGTGTACATCCTACACCACGCTGCACGCCATAGCAATAGTATCTCCAACTCTCTGGTGCTAACAGAAGGGAAGCTACACCCAAATCATACATAGGATACGTAGCTACACAAAGTTCCACTGCCTGGAATCATGAGCCACCGCTCTGCTACACAGCATCAAACACAACCAATTCAAACCTCGATGCATCGCCATAACCCACGAACTCGTCGTAGTCGTCAGGTAAGGACAAAACCGAAGCAACGGTCAACCATCCTACAGGAGTAAGTAACTCTCCTCGCGTGCATCGAACCACTCGAACTTGACACCTTTTCGTCAATCCGGAAAGTAGAGTGGCAATCCGGAAAAATCCTCCACAAGTCGTCAGTAATAGCCTGCTAAACCCAAGAGACTCCCGATCTCTGGTACAATAGTAGGGCAATCCCAAAATCGACACGACCTCTAACTGGTCAGGATCCACGCCGACTCCCTCGGCTAGCATCACATAACTCAAAATCTTCACGCTAATCGGCCAAAACTCACACTGGCTGAACTTCACAAACAGCTGACCATCTTACGAAGTCCGCAAAACCACTCATAATTGTCTCAGGTGCTGGCCCACACTCTCGGAGTACATCAGTAAATTGCCAACGTACAAGACCGCAAACTTGTCCAGAAACCGTCTGAACACATGGTCCATCAAGTCCACACGATCTACGGAGGCATTGGTAAACCAATAAAGTGACCAAGAACTCCAGATGCATACACCGAGATCCGAAAGCTAACATAGTCACATCTGACTCATCAAACCTCAACTGATGGTATCCGGACCCGAAATCAATCTTCAACAAGACTGAAGCTCTCGCAAGCTGATTCAACCACTCGTCAATCCGAAGCGGAGAATACTCACTCTCCTCTGAAGCGAACCAAGCTTCCAGTAGTCAATGGACCATCTCGCCGAACCAACCAACATCCGTACACACAATGCAAAAGTACACCACGCAAATACACTAGGTCACATGAAATCTCCTGAAACCTCCTCCAGCAACTCCTAGAGTCGAAACTGTAGCTCCATCAGCTCCACTGGCTCAGAACGACAAGGTGTCGGTAAAATGAGTCCAGCGCCTGGTACAAGCTCAATGGTGTAGTCAGTCTCCCGAACTGGAGGAACATCTGATAACTCCTTCAGAACACGCCAGGAAACTCAGGAACCACCTCAATGTCACCAATATCGGACACAGCAACCGTAGTATCCGCATCATAAGCTAAACAAACCACACAACTTGTCTTCACCATCCGCTCGACCATCACCGCGATACAGCATCTCGGGGAAATCTGGTCGTCGAAACACAACCTCCTTCTCGAGGTACTCGAACACAGCCAAATGCATCGTCAATAAGTCTGTACTCACAAACACACCAAAATCACAACATCCAGCTACAACAAATCCACGGCTAAACCATATCCTCCAACAGGGATCTCGTAACCTCCGGATGGATGCAACACTCTCCAAAACCTCGGAAGTGGAGATACAGACACAATCGCCATGGACATCAAACAACAGTAACCTCGGAGAAAAGTCTGTCCTCAAACAAGGTCATGGCATGAACTCCAACATGCCCAACTAGTCGCCCACATCAATTGCGACTTGCTGAATAACTCGTCAAAAGGGTACATTGATCAGACGGTAGGAACAACATGAGAGTCTCCTCATAACTCTGAGCCGTCAAACCGCTAACACAGCTGACTGAGGGCACTCCCTCGTAACGTGACCCTCCTGGCCACCGAAACAGTAACTGAAAGTGCTCATCGAACACAAATCACCGCAACACCTGCTGCGTGAAAGAATTGCCAATGATCACCCAAACTCATGCCACAGGAGCCAGTTCGCTACTCTGCGATCTCCGCCATCGTCAAACAGATCAGCAGAGGATCCTCAACATATTCGAAAAGACCACAGTCTGATGAAATCACTGATCCCGAAGTATCGGAACTCAACCTCATCAAAATCTCGACTAAGTCCACTTTTCTCAAACCATCGCATCGAAAACCGCGTACATCTTTACCTCACAATAACCTCGCCGCTGAGTGCAACACACTAAGCTCCTCACGGATGTCTCGAGGCACAACAATCAACTCTCTCTGATGCTCAGGTTCAAACTCACCTCGAACCTCGTGCATAGCTCCCTCTGAAGCCACATAACACGTGCAAACAGGGACAACATGTGAACAATGCATCTCTGCCTCAGGTGAGTAAACACTCCACATTCGATCGCTGGATAGCCTGATAAAACCATTACCGTGAATACAATATCCTGAATGTAGGCTATGGAGTCGCAACCGGAACTCACACATTAACAGCCCACCAAACACAATGATCTGACTCAGGCAAACATCAACTGTCAAAATTCTCAGCTCTGAGACAACATGTAGACGCCCATATACACACAACCAGGCAAACCGTGTCACACAATTCACTGAACTCTGAATACTCATCCCAATCCACTGTTCTCTGGCAAATCGCGCGTCGATTGATCCTCAATAGGATCCACAACCGAAACGACACGGAAAGCACGTCAGGAGGCATCCTAATGAATAAAACATCGTTCAAAACAAGTGGAACGTAATCATGAAACCGCAGATATTTGAGGACACACAACACCCAAAGTATTGATGAGTACCGCTGGCCAGTCGGGTCATCACTCCAGTCATGCTGTATCAACTCAAATACCCTAAGTAAACACGACTACAGAAGTCTACAGAACCTATAACCTAATGCTCGGATACCAAGCTGAAAGGACCCAACCCCGATTTAGCTTCCTAAATCAGAATCAAACCCCTTCGAAAACACGAACCAATAAAAAACTTTTCGAAATTTGGGCAGAGTTTCGTTACTAACGTGGAATTACCTTAACCTGCACGCGAAAAATACACTTCATCCTATGCCACAAAAAGCAAACCGTGGGCACCAACCCCATCCGGATTTCTCAATATATCAACAGTAAAGTAAAGTAGTAAATATATATGCACTTTACTGAAATCCGGTATAAATTCGTATAGCATATTCAACAGGAAGCTCAGAGCGACTTCTAATACATAATCATATACGTATACCACAGTAGGTAGAACAATAAACCTACTGGAAGAAACAAAGTAGCTCGAGCACTATGCCTCCGACCACGACGTGCGACACCAGAACCTGAACTGCAAACTGGGCACGGAAACCGAAAAGCCCAGGGGAAAGACAATAAACACGTTAGAGTGAGTGGACGAAAATAAATGTCTTTCACCAGTTAATATATATGTTATAAAAACATATGCGAGTCCAGGTAAATAAAAACATAACATAGTACACGAGGTAAAACTCATATTCCTCCAGTGTACTGAGCATGCAAGTAAAATCCCACGGGGTCACTCATGGACTCCTCCGTGCTAGTACAGTCAGAATCACGGGATCCCAGACCCACACGTGATTCTAGCCAGAAATGGCCTCAGGTCAAAGGTCTGCCTGCCCCCGGTAAAGACCTCGGGTCAGGAGTCACAGCCTCCCCTGACATATGCCTACCATCGGGGATCAGCCGAGAGGCGAGTGTATCGATACAACAACGTAACCACGACTGTACTCTGTGTAAACCAAATCATAAACATTTCGATGCAAATGCATGAAACATCATATAAGTATATGTATACTCGTATACGTATATTCGTATATTCGTATAATCGTATAATTGTAAAACACATGCTCATGCAATCCGAAATCTCATATGCATGCTCAAGTTCATAAATCGTATATCAAGACTCGCAAATAATCCGTGAAAAGAAATGTCCACTCACAGACTGGCGTAACGCGTATCGCGTTAACCCGTGATCCGGCGGAAAGTCCCTCGCCAAAAGAACGATCACGAACCCCTGAATATTCACAAAACCCATATCTCATAACCATAATTCGACGATATAAAACAATTCATGAGAAACCACCGTTCTCGGAAACACATAACTCAAAGTCGACGAATCGTCGAAAATCCGTATATACCATCTCAATACCTCGCTTTACGTTCGGACGCTCAATTCGAAAAACGAACCTCCCCACTGCGATCGGGGCACGATTTCGAGTCAAATGACATGCAACTTGCCGAAAGTCCAAAAAGTCAAACTTTGACCGTTGACCGCCGTCCACGGCGGCGCCACTGTTGACCGGAAGAATTTACGGCGGAGCAACCCCTATTCCATGCAAAACCACCCACTGAGCAACTTTGTCAACTGCACCAAAGTCCAATTCTCACTCTAACATGGTCAATTTCAAGCAAAACCGAACTGAAACACAAAATTCAAACCCCAAATTCTCTATGCTCAAATCAAATTAAAACACCATGCTTACATGGTTAGAATCCTTGAGAGGAGTGTGACGACCCGGACTAGAATCAGCAGTATGATCAGCTATATTCGTGAGTTACGGCGTAGTCGCAGAGTTGCGACAGTTGTTTTAATCGCCGAACTCGTTAACGACTAAATTATTGGCCGAGAATTGGAGCTTAGTCTCTTCTCGAGAGTCGTTGTACGTGTGATTACGAGTTCGTGGGCGGTTCCGGATCGTTATTTGGACGACCGAGGAATTAATTATGAATATTTGAAGTTCAGATTTAAATGGTGGGCTACTTAACGACTAAATTATCGGACAGGAATTTGGTTTCGGCTTCTTCACGGAAGTTGTTCAGAATTTAATTTCGAGTTTGTGAGAACTTCCGGAGCATGATTTGGAGTTACGAGGAATTAGTTGCGAATTTTGCCGATTGTTGATTGTTTGGTTGATTTAATTATATGTTGATCGGAACAGTTGACTTTTTATCCGATTGGCCGATGTGTTTGACTTTGAGTGATTATTGAAGAGTATGTCGAGACGAGTTCGTGGCCGCGAGAATTATCGGAATCGGATATGCGACGAGGAAGTTACGCGTATTGGAAGTTGCCGAAAAGTGATTTTTTTGGGGTTTCCAATTTGGGAAACTATAAATAGTAAACTTACCATATTGGGAAGTCAAATGTTGGTCATTAATTTCTGGCTTGGTCAACTCGGTTTGACCGAGTGGTGTGCGTGGTGGTGCGACACCGTACGGTGCTCGCCGGCGGTGAGCTTCCTCCGGCCACCCCACGGCCTCCGGCCAGTCCCGTTCACTTCGCCTCACCTCCCTCATCTTGTTTCCGGCCACCATCGACGGCCTAGCTCACCGGAGAGGAAGTTATTTCCGGCCAAAATATTGAAGAAACTTGGTGAATTCGAACTATACTTTTTTGACCGATTCGAGCTACAACAAGGACTGGGTTTTGTAGCCCTCATCATTGTGAAGCTACCATGTAAGTTTGGTGATCCAATTCATCTTGTGTTTGGAGAATTTTGGATTGGAAAATTTGTGTACAATTCGGGTTTCATTGAAATTGGATGTGTTAGAGTGAAAATTGGACTTCGGTGTAGTTATGAAAGTTGCTCAGTGCAGGATTTTGAGTGGAATTGAGGTTTCCCCGCCGTGAAATTCTCCGGTCAACAGTGGCGCCGCCGTGGACGGCGGTCAACGGTCAACGGGTTGACTTTTTGACTTTCGGCAAGTCGCATGTCATTTGACTCGAAATCGCGCCCCGATCGCAGTGGGGAGGTTCGTTTTTCGATTTGAGCGTCCGAACGTAAAGCGAGGTATTGAAGTGGTATATACGGATTTTCGACGATTCGTCGACTTTGAATCACATGTTTCCGAGAACGGCTGTTTCTCGTGGTTTGATTTGTATTGTCGGATTATGATTTTGAATATTGGACATTGTGAATATTCAGGGGTTCGTGATCGTTGTTTTGGCGAGGGACTTTCCGCCGGATCACGGGTTAACGCAATACGCGTTACGCCAGTCTGTGAGTGGACAATTTCTTTTCACGGAAATCTTGCGAGTCTTTTATATGATTTACGAACTTGAGCATGCGTATTGAGATTACGAATTGCATGAGCATATGTTTTACGATTATACGATATACTTATACGAATATACGTATACGAGTATACATACACTTATATGCTGTTTCATGCATTTGCATCGAAATGTTTGTGCTTTAATTTACACAGAGTACAGTCGCTTATATTGTTGTATCGATACACTCGCATCCCGGCTGATCCCCGAGGATGTGTACCGGGGGAGGCTGTGACTCCTGACCCGTGACCTGTACCGGGGGGAGGCAGACCTCTGACCTGAGGCCTTTCTGGCTAGAATCGCGTGGAAGTCTGGGACTCCGTGATTCTGACTGTACTAGCACGGTGTGTGTCCATGAGTGACCCCGTGGAATTTTTACTTGCATGCTCTGTACACTGGAGGAGTGTGAGTTTTACCTCGTGTACTATGTTGTTTTTATTTATCTGGACTCGCATATGTTTTTATAACATATATATTAACTGGTGAAAGACATTGATTTTCGTCCACTCACTCTAACGTGTTTATTGTCTTTCACCTGGGCTTTTCGGTTTCCGTGCCCAGTTTGCAGTTCAGGCTCTGGTGTCGCACGTCGTGGTCAGAGGCATAGTGCTCGAGCTACTTTATTTCATCCAGTAGGTTTATTGTTCTACCTACTGTGGTATGAGTATACGATTATGTATTAGATGTCGCTCTGAGCTTCCTATCGAATATGTTATACGATTTTACACTGGATTTCAGTAAAGTGTATATATATTTACTACTTTACGTTATTGTTGATATATTGAGAAATCCGGATGGGGTTGGTGCCCACGGTTTGCTTTTTGTGGCATAGGATGGAGTGTATTTTACGCGTGCAGGTAATGGTAATTCCACGCTAGTAACGAAACTCTGCCCAAATTTCGAAAAGTTTTTGTTGGTTCGTGTTTTCGAAGGGGTTCGATTCCGATTTAGGGTGCTAAATCGGGGTTGGGTCCTTTCAAGGAGAGCTTCAAAGCCCAGTGTTTGATGTAGCTCAACACAACCTGAATCTAAGAACCCGAATTCATTAAAAACTCATCACTTTTGGCCGGAAATAGCTCACTCCCCCGGCGGCCTCGCCGTGAACGGAGGACGGCACGGTGTCAAACGCACCGAGGCAAGTTGAATGGTGGTAGCCTCGCTCCCTGGGGTGGCCGAAACGGCTTCGCCGCCATGGAGCACCGTGAGCCACCGTCACCCTCTTTCAAGCTCGCGTTGACCGGTCAAGGAGTTAATGACCATAGTTGACTTTCCTCTTAAGGAAACCCCAATATTTATACTTCATTAAATACTTTCCCAAAACGGAAACTCAAACTTATCCATTACGACGAACTTTAAACACGCATAACTTTCTCGTCGTATATCCGATTCCAATAATTCTCGCGGCCACAAACTCGTCTCGACATATTCTTCAATAATCACTCGAAGTCAAACACATCGGCCAATCGGATAAAAAGTCAACCCTTCGAACCAACACATAATTAAATTAACCAAACAATCAACAATCGGCAAAATTCGCAAATAATTCCTCGTAACTCCAAATCATGCTCCAGAAGTTCCCACGAACTCGAAATTAAATTCTGAGCAACTTCCGTGAAGAAGCCGAGACCAAATTCCCGTCCGATAATTTAGTCGTTAAGTAGCCCACCATTTAAATCTGAACTTCAAATATTCATAACTAATTCTTCGGTCGTCCAAATAACGATCCGGAACCGCCCACGAACTCGTAATTACATATAGAACGACTCTCGAGAAGAGACCTAGCTCCAATTCTAGGCCAATAATTTAGTCGTTAAGAACTCTGGCGATTCCAATATCTGTCGAAAATCCGCGACTGCGCTGTAACTCACGAATCAAGCTGATTATACTTCTGATTCTGGTCCGGGTCATCACATAGGACTTACGGATTTTCGTGTATCCAGGTTTTCGGTTTGTAAAAATTTTGGATTTGCGGTTAACTGTGCCGATGAAACCCTGAACGAACTCAGTATTTAGTGGAAATTATTCTACTTATATATTGTGTTATGGTGAGTATATCCAACGGTCGTTTTTTCCAAATTCAATTTTGTTAATATCGATGTGCAATGAGCCTATACGTACCGACACTTAAGTTATACATATTAGTAGATACTTAACAAGTTTGAATACGTAAATTAATTCATCGTCTTAAATCCCACTTTTTATAGATACGATTCTTTAATCGATATTTTACGACAATTCCATTCAAATTACAGGTCCAAAAATTCATTACAAATTATTTTTAAAAAATAATTTTACGGAATTTTCACCTACACCACGGAGATGACCATCTCTGTCGTCTAAGTGAATTTTTTTAATTTTTAATTTTAAAAAATAATTTTTTGATTTTTTTTAAAAAAAATAAAAATTTAAAAAAAATTAAAAATTCACTTAGACGACGGAGATGGTCATCTCCGTGGTCTAAGTGAATTTTTAAATTTTTAATTTTAAAAAAAAAATAAAAAAATTATTTTAATTAAAAAAATTCACTTAGACGACGGAAATACTCATCTCCGTCGTCTAAGTGAAATTTTTAATTTTTAATTTCTGGCGGTGTTTTTCCCACTAAAAATTTGGCAAAAATTTAAATCCACTTAGACGACGGAAATTTGTCATCTCCGTCGTCTAAGTCAAAATAATTGGCGGTATTCTTTTCCCGCTAAAATTTTGGCAAAAATTTAAATCACTTGGACGACGGAAATACTGATTTTCCGTCGTCTAAGTGAAAAATTGGCGGTATTGTTTGAAAATTTAAAGCACTTAGACGACGGAAATACTGATTTTCCGTCGTCTAAGTGTTTTAAAACTCTATAAATTCATCATTTTCTCAATCTCTCTTCATTTTTTCCTCTCCCTCAATCCACTCTCCCTCTCCCTCTCACTCTCTCCCTCTCCATCTCTCCCCCCCCAATCAAACCACCCACCATATATCATCACCATCACCATCCACTATCATCATCACCACCACCACCGTTTCCGCCACAGCCGACATCACCACCGTTGCCGCCATCACCGGCATCACCACCGTCGCTGCCACCACCACACACCACCACCACCTACAACGTCGCCTCCACCACCACCACACACCACTAGCTACCGCCTACATTGTCACCTCCACCACCGGCCTCCACATTCCGGCCAACACCACCGGCGCCGCCGCCACCACCGCCGCCTATAATTAGTTTAGTTTTAGCTTAATTTTGTTTATTTAGGCTAGATTAATGTACTTTATTATATTATGAATTTTGTATTCATTGTATTTATATCCATAATAATTTAAATTATTTATTCATTATGAATTTTGTACGTATTATATATTATTAATAATTAATATTCAATAAATTTTGTAATATTATGAATATTGATATACAAAAAATTAAATAAAAAATTCATTAAATGCTAATTATTAAATTATTAATTAGCATTTCATGAATTTTTCATCTAATTTTTTTTTTACAAAATCACCACTTAGACGACGGAGATTGTCATCTCCGTCGTCCAAGTGTATTTTTAAATTTTAACTTTTTTAAAAAAACATAAAATTATTTTTTTTTGAAAAAATGTAAGTGTTCACTTAGACGACGGAGATGACAATCTCCGTCGTCTAAGTGAATTTTTTAATTTTTTATTTTTTTTAAAAAAATAAACTTTTTTTGTGATAAAAAATTTAAAAATTCACTTAGACGACGGAGATTGTCATCTCCGTCGTCTAAGTGAACACTTAGACCCCGGAGAATGTCCGCGGTCTAAGTCTCACTTAGACCCCGGAGAATGTCCGCGGTCTAAGTCTCACTTAGACGACGGAATTCTCCATCTCCGTCGTCCAAGTGCTTGGACGACAGCACTTGGAGCACGGAACTTGGACGACGGATATTCCGTCGTCTAAGTACTTAGACGATGGAAAATTGCACCTAGACGACGGAAATCGTCCGTGGTCTAGGTGCATTTTTCTTGTAGTGGAACTAAACCGGCAAATCACACACTTAACGATAAACCGCGATTACGCGCTAACACGTGAATCATACCGATTACACTACTAACTCAGGTTCGGGTCGTCACAAATCTACCCCCCTTAAAAAAAATTTGACCTCGAAATTTACGTACCTGTCAAGTGAACAGATGAGATACTGCTCCCGCATACGCTGCTCAGTCTCCCAGGTGGCCTCCTCAACTGAGTGATTCTGCCACAAGACCTTCACTAGCGGGATCACACGGTGCCTCAACTCTTACTCACGACGATCGAGAATCTGTACTGGCTCCTCCACGTACGTCAAATCCTCTCGGATCGGTAACTGCTATGGGGCTAACACATGCGAAGGATCTAAAATGTACTTTCGCAACATCGAAACGTGGAAAACATCATGAACATGAGCCATCTCAGCTGGTAACTCAAGTCTGTAAGCAACAGCTCCAACCCTCTCGGTGATCTCATACAGACCAATGTACCGTGGTCGAAGCTTGCCACGCTTCCCGAAACGCACAACTCCCCTCCACGGAGATAGTTTCAGGAAGACCCAATCACCCACATCAAACTCGAGGCTCTTCCTCCTCACGTCCTCGTAACTCTTCTGACGATCCTGGGCGATCTTCAATCTATCCCGGATAATCTGGACGTCCTCCATAGTGCTCTTCACCAGATCAGGGCCAATAAGCCATCACTCGCCCACCTCACTCCAGCACAACGGAGTGCGGCACTGCCTCCCGTACAGGGCCTCGTACGGTGCCATCTCGATACTGGCCTGATAGCTGTTGTTGTAGGCGAACTCTATCAAATGTAGTTGCTGGTCCTAATTCCCGCAGAACTGCAACACACAAGACCGCAACATATCCTCAAGTGTCTGTACAGTTCGCTCAGACTGCCTGTCAGTCTGAGGATGAAAAGCTGTACTGAAACGCAACCTCATGCCCATGGCTCGCTGCAATGCCTGCCAGAACTCAGAAGTAAACTGATTGTCTTGGTCAGAAACAATAGACACAGGCACACCATGCAGTCGAACAATCTCTGACAAATACAGCTTGGCCAATCTGCCCACTGATATCTTCCCCAGAAGTGCGAGAAAATGAACGGATTTCGTCAGACGATCCACAATAATCCAAATACCAGTGTTGCTTGCCGAAGTACGTGGCAACTGATAAACGAAATCCATAGTAATGTGCTCCCACTTCCAAACCGGAATCTCCAGTGGCTGTAACTTCCCTACAGGTTTCTGCCTCTCCGCTTTAACCTGCTGACAAATCAAACATCGGCTCACGTACGCGGCAACCTCCCGCTTCATGTTGCTCCACCAGTAATACGCTCGAAGTGTACGAAACATCTTCGTACCTCCGGGATGCATCGCATATGCCGAACTATGAGCCTCATCTAGAATCTCCTTCTTCAGACTCTCGTCTCTGGGTACACACAACCTGCCTCTGAACAACAACGTACCGTCGTCGCTCAATCGAAACTCTGTAGGGACACCATTCCGTATCATGGTCTTCTTGCCCAACAGGTAGGAATCTGAATCCTGAGCCTCCCGCACCTGATCAACCAATACGGGTCGAACCTGAAAACTGGCCAACAAAGCTCCCTCATCATCCCACTCGAACTCGGCACCCGTAGCCCGAAGTTCGGCTAACATAGACACTCTAGCTAGACAAACATGGAACAACGAAGCTCCGGATTTCCGGCTAAGTGCATCAGCCACAACATTGGCCTTCCCTGGATGGTACTCGAAAGAGCAGTCGTAGTCGTTAATCAACTCCATCCACCGGCGTTGCCTCATGTTCAAATCTGGCTGCGTCCGTAAGTAGGTGAGACTCTTGTGATCAGTATAGATCTTACACTGGGCCCCGTACAAGTAATGTCTCCAGCTCTTCAACGCTAGCACAATAGTGGCCAACTCCAAATCATGGGTCGGATAGTTGACTTCGTGTGGTTTCAACTGCCTGGAACCATAGGCTACAACCCTACCATGCTGCATCAGCACACAACCAAGTCCCAACTTCGACGCATCACTATAAACCACAAACTCACCGCTGTCATCTGGTAATGTCAGAACCGGTGCAGTAGTCAACTTTTCCTTCAGGAGTAAGTAACTTTCCTCACATGCATCGGACCACTCAAACTTGACGCCCTTCTTCGTCAATCTGGTCAATGGGGTAGCAATCCGAGAAAAATCCTGTACAAACCGCCGGTAGTAGCCTGCCAAACCCAAGAAACTCTGGATCTCCGGTACAGTAGTAGGTCTACTCCAATTCAGCACGGCCTCGATCTTATCAGGATCAACACTAACTCCCTCAGTCGATATCACGTGGCCCAGAAACTTCACACTATCCAGCCAAAACTCGCACTTGCTAAACTTCGCAAACAACTGATGGTCCCACAAAGTCCGTAACACCGCTCGCAAATGCTTCTTATGCTGGCCCACACTCCTGGAATAGATCAAAATATCATCGATAAACACAATCACGAACTTGTCCAGAAACCGTCTGAACACTCTATTCATCAAGTCCATGAAAGCTGCGGGGGCATTGATTAACCCAAATGGCATAACCAAAAACTCGTAATGCCCATACCGCGACCTAAACGCTGTCCTGGCCACATCAGAGTCTCGGATACTCAACTGGTGATATCCGGATCGAAGGTCAATCTTCGAAAAGACTGAAGCTCCCTTGAGCTGATCGAACAAATCATCAATCCGCGGTAACGGATACTTGTTCTTCACTGTAACCTGATTCAGCTTCCGGTAGTCGATGCACAAATGCATAGATCCATCCTTCTTCCGTACAAACAAAACCGGGGCACCCTATGACGAAACACTGGGTCGAATAAAACCCTTCTCCAGCAACTCCTGGAGCTGAACCTGCAACTCTTTCAACTCCGCTGGCGCCATACAATACGATGCCTGAGAAATGGGTCCTGTACCCGGTAACAACTCAATAGTAAAGTCAATCTCCCGAACAGGAGGTATGCCCGGTAACTCTGCTGGAAACACATCCGGGAACTCAAAAACAACCTCAATACTACCAAGATCTGGCACAGCTGCTATAGTGTCCACAACATGAGCTAAATATCCAACACAGCCTTTCTTCATCAACCGATCTACCCTCATCGCGGAAATCAAACATGGTAGTGAAGTGTTCTTCTCGCCGCGAAACAAAATCTCGGGAAAGCCTGGTCGTCAAAACGTAACCTCATTCTTATGACAGTCAAACATGGCCCAATGCGTCTCCAAGAAGTCCATACCCAAGATCAGATCAAAATCAACAATATCAAGCAACAAAAAATCTGCGGCTAACCCATGGCCTCCAATAAAAATCTCACAGTCTCTGTACACCCAGCCAATACTCACAATCTCACCTGACGGATACAACACTCTCCACAACCCCGGAAGTGGAGACACAGGTACCGTAGCTAATGATGATAGTCTATATGACATGAATGAATGCGTGGCACCTGGATCTAATAATGTAAGTACTAGAATACCAAATACATGCAACGTACCGATAATGACCTCTGGTGAAGCTCTGCCCTCTCGCAAAGTCATGGCATGAACCCTCGCCTGCCCGGCTGGTCGTCCACGCTGAGGTTGTCCCTGCCGTCCTCCATGGCCCGCATACTGTACTGGTCGAGCTCCCGAAATGGCGCCTCGCTCTCCTCCGGAACTCTGGACTGCCTGGTCACCAACATCAACCAAATGAGGACACGCCCTCGCATAGTGGCCCACCTGGCCACAATGATAACAGTTGAGGGTACCCCGCTGACATGAACCAAGATGATATCTATTGCACAAGTTGCACAATGGATACTTCCTCGGTGTAGCAAAAGTGCCAAAAGATCGTCGAGGGTAACTGGAACCGCTGGAACCCCCACTAGCCTGTGGTCGCTGCGGTCGATCTCCCCTTCATCTCGGTCTCAGCCTCGGTGCACCAGCTGCTGGTCTATATGGTCCACTACCCGAGGATGAAGCCGAACCGGAAGTATCAGACTCGGTCCACCCTCCTCAAACCATCTAAGCTGGTACCTCATCTGCCTCTCCTTCTCGATATCCTCACCTCAGAGTGCTGCACTGACAAACTCATCAAAGTTGTTCTGAAGCATCGTAGTCAGAGTCCCCTTGATGTTCAAATTCAAACCCAGCTCAAACCTGCGGCACTTGGCTTCCTCAGTAGCCACCATGTCACGCGCAAAATGAGATAAGCAGGTAAACCTGTCCCGGTACTCAAACACAGACATACTGCCCTGTCTCAAGTTCGTGAACTCCTCATACTTCCGCTGCTGGGTAGCCTGGTTGAAGTATTTCCGCATAAACAGATCTCGGAACAAAGTCCACGGAGTATCAACTGGAACTCTGTCGGTCCTAACCCACCAGAAATATGCATCAGACTCAAGTAATCCGACTGCTGCCACTGTCATCTGCTCAGGAGTAAACCGCAGACGCTCACATACACGTTCAACTTGAACCACCCATGCCTCACATATCTCTGGATCAGCTGAACCCGAAAACACAGTCGCACCAGCAGTACGAGCTTTGACCACAGGGTCAAAACGCTCTTCCAAACACAGCACTCGCATCAGCAAGTCGTGCGTCTGGCGATCCATATCAGGATCCTCTTCCCGATCAACACGGGGACCACGTCGATGAGGCATCCTACTGATACAAGACAAGCATTAGGTATAAGCAGAAAGAACGTAATCATGAGACCTCAGATATTTGAGAACACACAACACCCGAAGTATTAATGAGTACCGCTGGCCAGTCGGGTCATCACTCCAGTCATGCTGTACAAACTCAAATACCCTAAGCGTCACAACTACAAGAGTCTACAGAATGTGACAACTTAATGCTCTGATACCAAGCTGAAAGGACCCAACCCCGATTTAGTTGCCTAAACCGGAATCCAACCCCTTCTGAAAATGTGAACCAACAAAAACCATTAAAATTTCGGCAGAGTAACGCTACTCAGGTTGAATTACCATTACCTGCACCCGAAAAATAACACTTCATCCTATGCCACAAAAGCCAAACCGTGCGCACCAATCCCATCCGGATTTCTCAATATCATATCATTAACATTAAACAGTAAACATAACTGTAATATATAGTATATCCGGGAAAAACCGTATAAAACATGTATCAGAATGTATCAGAGCGACCTCTAGTGTAAATATATACAATATATACATCAGTAGGCGAAACAAGAAACCTACTGGAAAACACAGGTAGCTCGAACTACTAGCCTCCAACCATGACGTGAAACACCAGAATTTGAACTGCAAACTGGGCATGGAAACCGAAAAGCCCAGGGGAAAGACATGAAAACCGTTAGAGTGAGTGGACGAAAATAAATATCTTTCGCCGAATAATATATATGTTATAAAAATATATGCGAGTCAAATGCATGAAAATCAAATGGTACGTGAGGAGACGCTGATTCCAACCCACGTACAGAGCATGCATCATAATACCGCGGGGTCACTCATGGACTCCCTCGCGATAGCACAGTCTGAATCACGGGATCCCAGACCCACACGTGATTCCTAGCCAGAAAGGCCACGGGTTAGGATATCTGTCCCCCCCCCCCCGGAGCGTAATCGGGGATCAGCGGAGAAGCCAATGTGTATCGATACAACTCTGATAACTGAGACTGTACTCTGTGTAAACCAAATCATTAATCCTTTCCATGCACATGCATAAAACATAGTATATATGTATGTATATTCGTATACGCATATTCGTATATGTATAATCGTAAAACACATGCTCATAAAAATCATGATCATACTGCATGCTCAAGTTCGTAAAACGTATATAAAAGACTCGCAATCAATCCGTGAAAAGAAATGTTCACTCATAGGTGAGCAAAATGCGCACTCACGCTAATCTCGTGGCCTGGCAGAAGATCCCTCGCCCGAAGCACGATCTCGATCCCCTTAATAGTCATACAATATATTTGATCAAAATCATAGCTCACAACACTGTACTTCACCATGGAAACCAACCGTTGCCGGAAACATATAATACTGTTCAAAATAATGAACAAAATTCCCGAAATCTCCACTCGAAACCCTCGACTGAAAATCCGATACCCAAATCAATTCGAAAACCTCAAGGTGACGATCGTGGCGCGATTATGAGAAAAACGACATTAAAAATACTGAAATCCAAAAAGTCAACGGGTCGCCAGAGATCTGGCGTGTACCGCCGCCGCCGCCGCCGCGCCGTCAACAGGAGAGTTTTCCCGGCGATCGAGCTGCCACAATGATCTACTCAACAAGGCGAACAACTTTAATGAAGGAGCCACCACCATCCAACCACCACCGTGGCCGGAAATCAGCTCGAAAGCCACGGTGGTTCAAACCGGCCGGAAAACTTCCCGAGCCGATTCCGGCGCCGTCGCACCACCTCGTCCCTCCAAACCAAAGGGGAAATGATCACCATGCAAAACCCAACAAAACCCACCAAGGATCCACCCCGGAAAGTCACCGGAGCACCTCCCTCCGTCGAGGCCGATTCCGGCCAAAATTTCCCAAATTTCAAATCCAAATATCTCCATCAAATCTCAACCAAATCAAGAAATTCCAAGTTCTAAACTGTTTAGAATCACGAGGAGAAAATTTTACCTTCAAGGGTCGTGGCCTGAAAAGGCCAGAAACATCCGGTCCGGCGACGGAAGCCAAACAGTACAATTTCTCCCTCCGGTCAACGAAAGTCAACGGTCAACATACGGTCAACGGCGGTCAAACTTCCCAAACAGTGTTTTCGACAATTTTTCGACTATTTCCGATATTTATACTCACGCCTCGGGACGATCGACAGTACAAAACGGATAACCATTACAATTCGGATAAACACGATTCGAACGGATAAACTTGTCGTTAAACCGGAACTTCAAATAATCATATTATATTCCTCGATTATTGGAAAAATCATCCGGAACCGCCCACGAGCTCAAAATCACGTGTACTACAGCTCTCGAGAAGAGACTCAACTCAAATTCTCGGCCAAAAATTAAGTCGCTAACTAAACCGGTAAATCACACACTTAACGATAAACCGCGATTACGCACTAACACATGAATCATACCGATTACACTACTAATTCTGGTTCGGGTCGTCACACTTTCAAAAAAATTTCAAAAACTTTTCGAACCTCATAGATCCTCTACGTTGTTTTGAAGTATTTGTATATTTGATTTTGTGATGTGTGATGTGTAATATATTGTACAAAAGAAGCAATGGTCTACCCGTTTTAGCCATTAAAAAATAAAAATACAAGTATTAAATTCTATTGTAATAATTATCAGCACTTAACACATACTAATTCATATACTAATATTACAAATTCATATGTCTTGATGTTTGATCAATATTTTCTTTTCACATAAGGTAGATAATTGATCATATAACAACCTCCAAAGTTTCATTACAAATTTTCATGTATTTTTATTAGTTTCCGTCTTTTCCGTCAGAATTTTTACTTGATCGATATTTCATCGATATTTTCGTCGATATACCCAAATTTTAGACCATCGATATATCCTCGATATCCGATATTTTACTCCTTGAATAAAACCGAAGGTAAGTCTAACCTCATACCTCCATATATTTTTTTTTCTTTTTCTTTTTCTTTTGTTACATATGGAGTCTAAAAACAGACCTAGAAACAAAAGCAAAAAGACCAATATGGCTCAGAAACTTCAGTTGGCCCAGGAATTAGGACTTTGCAGATTTATTTTGGAATTGGACTGTCTAAATCTTATTAAGGCACTTCTTACTCGTAAGGTCCTCCTAGATTGAACTGCAGTCCCCTGGTTCCGTCAGATAACTTGTCTGGCGTCTTCTTTTTAGGAAGTAAAC
Organism: Geum urbanum; assembly: GCA_946800695.1. Classification (NCBI taxonomy): domain Eukaryota; kingdom Viridiplantae; phylum Streptophyta; class Magnoliopsida; order Rosales; family Rosaceae; genus Geum; species Geum urbanum. The sequence continues at coordinate 5,869,789 of OX327017.1, forward strand.
TGGCATTAGGTCAATAGGGAGGCTAATGTTGTAGTTGACTTCGTTGCAGCATCTGTCTCAAGTTTGGCTTCTGTCTCAAGTTTGGCTTCATCTCCAAAATGGTTTCTTCAACCATCGGTGCGGGACTTAATCGTCTTCTTCAGTCTGATGTGGAGTTCCATCCTCCGTAGTTTTGTTGCTTTTGTTGTTCTGGTTATCAAAAAAAAATATTGGGCTCAGGAACAGGCCCCAACCATTCGTTCTTCTAGATTTAGACACTCCTCCTCAATGATCAAGGAAAGTAGCAGCAACATAAATTGGGGCATCCACCAATACCATAAGATCAATATCATGATCAAGGTTGCCTTCTAGCAAGCATATCAGCAACCATATTAATCTCTCTGTATATGTGCTTGAAACGCACCACACAGAATTTAGCCATTAAACTTCTATACCTCGCAACAGTAGCATCTAGGGGATGGACATCAAAATTATTATCAATTAGAAGTTAAACCAGGGGCAGATGCAGTGGTTGGCTACTCCGGCTATAGCTGAGCTAACTTTTGTCCAATATATATATATAATAGAGATATACAAAAATAATAATAATAAAAAGAAATAAAATCATGCTGCTTCACATCAATCACGGGCTTACTTCTCCTATATAGTCATTAACCCTCTTACTCAGTCCCCATTCGGATAGAAAAAGAAAATGAGAACACCGTACCTTATCAGACGGCTTCAATCGCTCTGCTCACCTTCATTCCACAAAGTTCGGCAATCCTCTTCTCCTTATCTTTTAGGGGTTTCATGTATTCCTCTTCTCTTGAATATTAGAATTAATGGGTTGTATTATATGGGCTTTGGATAATTAGATTTCACCAAATCACCATGTTCTTGATGATTCAATGGTTCTTTATATTGAAAGAGCTAAAGTATGTCGAAAGTATTGATAATAATTCAGTTGTTGCGAAGTTTGAAGTTAGCGGATCTCGGAGGATAAAGTTTAATTTGTTATTTATAATGTAGAATTTTTATTCATGGGGTTTGGTTTTATGTCCCCTCATGTATATTTTTTTGTATCATAATAACAAAGGCGTGAGGATAAGCCTCACAATGGGTTACCAACCTAAAAACAAAATTGTGCACTTGCACAATACAATCCCCCTAATTTTGAAATCCTAAATTCACCCTTGAGTTAAACCAAAGTGGCCAGAATCAGACTCCACTTCAATGTGCATAATGCTATGTTCTGTAGCCAACTAACTTTAAACCATGCTATAAGCCCCAAGATTCAGCATTAACCTCATACCTCTTGTTTTACCATAATAGTGACGTTCTGAAATAATCTGCAGATAAAATTACAAACAAGCGATAATAGTGACAAATGGAAATAATCTTCAGACGAAATCACAAACAATATAACTTCATTCATGTTAATGACCAACACCTATAGCATATTCATGTATATGGTCGTAAGGGCAATACTTCTGCTTCCTTGTAGCTCCTTTGTTAATGCTCTAAAGGAAAAACACCTTGTAATGGTTGACCTATGGCCAACAGAAGCAACAACAGTAGCAGCTGGAAGAACAAGTGCGGAGAATTTGTTGGTTGTAGGATATAGAACATGGAATGTAGTTTCACTAGTATCAAGGGGCTCTCATAAGAAGAGGCCATTGCACGACTGGATGATCATGACACCGTCATGTATGTGTGGAATGAAGTTAAGAGGATTGCAATTGGGTCTTCCTGCCGAGTCGGAGGGATTACTATTATGATCATGAACGAGAGGGATATAAGAACAGTATTTAGATTTGAAATAAAAGACAGCGGAGACGGATGGTTTAAGGTTTCTGAGTGTGCGGCGGTGACAAAATTTGGCGCCAGAGATTAGAGAGAGCCAATGCTTGGAGACACATTTGAAGCAGACCAATTTTTGAACTAGCACACGCAAAAGGAGTTCATCCATGTTGGCTATGGTTTCTGTATAATTGATGCTACTGCTTCTTCTGTTGCAGTGTTTGGGGTAGAATCTCTGCACCTCCATCTAAACTCAAATTCTGAATCTCTCTCTCTCTCTCTCTCTCTCTCTCTCTCTCTCTCTCTCTCTCTCTCTCTCTCTCTCTCTCTCTCTCTCTCTCTCTCTCTCTCTCTCTCTCTCTCATCTCTCTCTCTCTCTCTCTCTCTCTCTCTCT